>APFE031728165.1:7475-28492 GCA_000404065.3 Pinus taeda | reverse complement strand
TCCATCATATATAGGCAAATCAAATTTAACATCTAGTTTAATCAAACATGCTTTCTTATTATGCACAGGGCTATTAGGAAGTGTGAGAAAGCTTTCCTCTTTCCCTTTTCCTTTTGAGTGGTCATGGGAATGAGACTCATCTTCTTCTTTATCTTGTTTAGAACCTGATGAATCTTCATCCTTATGCTTTCTAAAGTCCCTATACATTTTTTCTACCATAGACTTTATAGCTAGGAAATTCTCTATGAATTGATGGTCTGGCCCCATAGAACCTTCCTCTGACATTGTCTTCCGAGGATAGACTCTCCCAATTTTAGGATTAGTTTCGACCAACTCTCCTTCTCCTAATTTGAGCTTTGATCTAGTGAGCATTCAACAACTAAACCAACACAATCTTGTCTAACCTTACAGCTTAAAGCTCTATTACCACTTGATCTGATAATCACCCAATGAGTGACCTCAGTTAGGAATTATTAATTGGAGGTATTACAGACTCATGTGCTGGTGTGGGTGTCTATGTTATTTAAGCAACAGATTGATCAGATTGCAAATACATAAAAACTTAAAATGGAAAACAACAAAGAAATACAGTAAGTAAATACAAGAACACAATAAATTAATAAGGAGTTCACCCTATCCTCCAGGGCTAAATCTTCGGTCCAGCTCTCAGTGGTGGCCTTCTCTTTTTATTGTGTCTTGAAGCAGAGAATTACAACCCAGGAGCTCAATATGAGTCTCCTGAAACAGATTGGCTTGGCAGGGTGGTTCTTGGATTCCCCAAGCCACTGGAGTACACATAATCTCTTCCTTACCAGCTCTTTGACCTCTCTGGTTTGATAGATCCTCTTAGGGATGGCTAGAATCCCTCAAGCTCTCTGGTGCTCGACGCTGCCTTTGGTCAGCTCGGCCCTTTGCCTTCTTTTTGCTTTTTTTGCTTCACTGGTTCTTCTCTATTCATGGCTTTAAATCCATTCAAGCTCATGGCAGTTTGATTCCTCTTTCCCTTCGTCAATTTTCCTACTACAACGTCGCTTGGAGTTCCCTGTTTTTGGCGTCATCATCAGGCTCACAGGGAGTGGCCACTTGTCCTCCTGCAAACTGCGCTAGCTTGCCTCGTCGGTTTGTTTTTTTATTTATATTATGGAATGAGTCATTTGCCACCATGGAAGTCAATTCAAACTTCAAATTCTTCTAAATCGCGGCTTATTCCCTCGTCAATTTCGTCTTCTCCATCAGGCACGATCTCAGCCGTTAGATATGGAGCCCCCAGATTTGACGCCATTCGCTCATCCCGCGCGATTGAGTAGCTCGATCGTTAGCGTGTGATGATTGGTAGTTTTCTCTCTCCTCCACTTGCCATGCGTTAGGTGCTGACTGGAATCGCTCCTTTTCCATCGAAACTGTTTACCGCCCATGGACGCCCCTGATCAATGCCACTGGTTTTGGAGCGGGTCCCGCCTTTAGCACTTAGCCTTTTGTCCCATGGTTTTCCTGGCTCCCACGTGACCGAATGCTCGGGGCTTATCCAATTTGATGGTTTTTGCCCAGTATCAAAAACTGCCTTTGTTTCTCAATTTGAGCCTCCCAGGGGCTAATTTCACCTCTGTGCAGTCTCCATGGGCCTCAGTTAGTGCACTTTGACCGAGGTCCTCGTCGTTCCATGCTCGCTACCATTGCTACTGGTTTAGAGATGTTTTTGATCACTATTTTAAATTCTTTGAAGTCTGTCCCAACCTGGTACAACCATGGCTCTGTTTAATCATTCTTTATGGATCCAATTCGGATCACCTAGCTTAGAAAATTGTCAAATTGTAGCAATAGGCTAGGGTTTGTAGGAAAATGATGAATTCGAGGGATATTAATGATGGGAAGTGTTTAAGAAGGTATATTAAGGATAGGGGAAGGTGTATGAGCATCAAGATACAAGCTTTGTTTACGATTTGACCATCCAAGAAAAATTACCTTCAAAACCCTAGGAGAGGGAAATGAGCCTTACCTAAGCACAATTGAAGCACACACAAGGTGTAAAATGACCCATTGGAACCTAAAATGATGATGACAACTCTTTGAATGATGGTACACTCAGCCGAATGGTGACATGGACTGACACTTGGAAAACTTTGAAAGGAGTGAAAACAAATCCTAGACCTAATACCTAGTGACCAAATTTTACTTGAAGACTCACTGAAATGACAAAATTTGACTTTGACACCCTAAGACCACTTTGTAAGAGCATGTTTGATCACTGGTGGAAGGCTTTCAAAGACTGATACTAACAAAGTCTACACTACCAAGACTTGGAGAAGACCCACACAGGTCAATAAGAGTGGAAGAGGAAATACTCCATATTACTCCATTATAACACAACAATGAAATGCAAACATGTAACCCACATAGGCAACATTATTCAATAAGAAGAAATTACTCATGCTAATAGATCGATGCATAATGATTATTCTCATGCACTACCTCAGCTCCTTCAAGCATTAACACAACCCATTAGTCATTCCTATATATAATAATAATGCAGACATGCCTCCTGCATCAATAACATCATTTAAAATAAGAATGAAAACATGTTTTATTACGAGTAGCAAACATAAGATAAATTATCTTAAACTGTGTAGAGATGTTCCAACTGAGAGTGGGACTCTAACTCTCCACCCAACCATGGACAAACTACAATCAATATTACTTATAACTCTCATCCCCAAGCCAAATCCCAAAGCTTGAGGTGGAGTGGCTTCAAAGGGAAACCTTCAACTAATACACATTTGAACCAGAGCATCACCAGACCACCCTTCCTTCGTCCTTAAGGAAATCCATTGCTCTTTGTAATTTTTATGCTCAACAAGTTTCTATAGGGCCTTTAGTTGGTTTATTACTCTCCTCATAGCTCAACAATGTAGCTCCAACTCTTGCTTTCTCTCCCTCTACTCTCTTCCTATCTGTTGAATGATGATCGTGTGTGTGAATGCTTAAGTTAGTGAATGAGGTCAAAATCCCTTCTCTTTTCCTCTGCTCTACTCCCTTTCTCCCTGAGAGTTTAATAGGAGAATAAAATGAGAGGATCCCCTCTCTTTTCTTCCACCTTCTCTTTTCTCTCCTGCGCAGTGATTTCCTCCCACTATCCTTACTGGTCATCGTAGTCAAATATACATAGATTTTGTCCTCCTTTCCTTGTAAATTTTCTCCCAAGGCAACACGGGCCTGCATACTTCTGTTGTATCCCAATTTAATTCTTAGAACCAGTCCATTAAAACACACCAACCAACCTTTAATGATTGACATAACCCTTTCAAGTTTTCCTGCAACAAGAAAACCTTGAACATCCCAAGCAAGTAACCTCCTCAGCCAACCAAAATCAACAATTCCCTAAAGCAATCTCCTACCTCAAGCAGTGGAATCTATGTCCCTCTCTCATCCTTTTAATTTATAAAAGTATTTACATTGCATCTATGAGGATAAGAAATTTTGACTCTCTCTCTCTCTCTCTCTATCTACACACACACACACACACATGGAAAATATATTTTATATTCAATATGAGGAATATACATAGTTCAATTCTCGAGGGATTATTCATTCTCGACAAGGCTAGAAGCCATTACATCAAAGCTCATCATGTCACTTGCGAGAATTAGACCTAGGTGGGAAGGATCTCATTCATTCATCCCAACCATCCAATTAAACCCAATTGAAAAATGTCCACCCACTCACCCACACATACACACACACACGGATGATTTTTTATAAAATAAATGTATCTTAGGTAGTTGTGATAAATGTTGTTATCCCCCCATTTGGGTTCAATTCCTGCATGTGACATGTTGAGTATACACTTGTGATGGCTTCAAGCATTGTTGTTCGAGAATCCCTTAGGGATCGAAACATGCATATTCCTCATATGGAATATAAAGAGAATATAAAGACATTTCTTCATTATAATATGTGTGTGTCTGTGTAATTTGATAATGATCACAATATCCATTCTCTCCTAAGTTTCCTACGTACCTCTCTATCATAAACATGTAGACAATATCGAATGATTGGATCCATCATAGATAATACTTGGAAGATCTCATCAAATAGGTGGGTTGGAGATCCATTTCTAATAAGAATATTATTTTGTATGCATATAATAAATTCTTCAATTATAGTGATTTCATAGATAACCAACATAACTTTGATACATCTCTGTTGTCCATAATTGTATATATATATATATATAAAAAGATTTAGTATGTTCAAGAAAAATATGAATATTAGAAAGAAAGAAAAAAAGATTCCTTCCCACAAATTATGAGCAGAAATATCAATAGAATTCATGTACGAATATAATATTTTTTAATTCCTCATTAATTATTTAGCAAATAAAATTAATTGCATTTTTTTCCATGTAATCAAGTACCTCACCCTCCGACCCATAGGCAAGGGTACAATATTCTTCAAGGTTGAAGGCCCTACAACAACAAGGCTCAAAGTCATTACAACAATATAGTCATTATGAGCTCAACATGTCAATTGTGAGAATTGAACCTAAATGAAGAGGATAACAATAATCACTCTCAACCACCCAAAATAAACCCAATTGATTAACAAAATTCAATTCCATTATATTATATATATATATATATTAATATATATAATAATATATATATATATATATATATATATATATATATATATAATATATATATATATATATATATTATATATTATATATATATATACATTACTTTCACTTTTTGAATTTAATGTTTAAAAGTGTGTGAAAATTACATGAAGAAGATTAATTAGTTACATTTTACTTGCATTGTAATCATTAAGCACTAGAATTTATAATAAGAAATTTGAAATCATTCAGCGTTGTAGTATATAATCTTCCAAGAAAAAACGAACTAAAAGTACATGGAATAGGAGGAATTCTTGTGGAGCTACTCATCATCAGTTCATCCCTATATTGGAAATTGGGTGCTAGATGATAGAAAAGGGAGCAACATTTCCCACCAACTTACACTATCCAAATTTGGCAAGAGGAAGTTGACACAAGGCCACAATCATTCTATGCCAACACTAAAATTATTAACTTTGATGTTAAATTTACCTTCCCCCAAACCTCATATTTTCAGATCTAGAGTTAATGAGATTGTTAGCATGTATATGCCAATTTCTTAGAACGTTGCATTATTTAGTTAAGCTTATTATAGGGCATTAAAAAATTAGATTTAGTGTTGGTTATATACCACAATGCATTAAATATTTAATTAAATAAGATTTAATTGAATTATATAAATAACTTTACAATTGTCATCTATCGACAATAAAATTTACAATTGTGTACCTGTGTTACCCTTGAAAATATCAATAGAAAATAATTGAATTTGACAATGTCGAACATTACAATGTTCATTTTGAGATGTACCAATGCTCTTTTGAACAAAGTAGCTATGTTTGATTGTTCATTCTCTTCCTTGACTTTGTGTGAACTCACCCAACCCTTTCAAATCATGGATTACCCTTGGTTGAATGTGTTTCATGACCGTGTCGTATCTTTTTACTTCATGGACTTAAAAAAAAAATGTTTTCTCTTAGTCATAATTTTATATGGAGAGATAGCACTAGAAAAAATTTATCAATCTCTTCACTTAAAGTATAAATAAAGTTGTTAATTGCTTCTAAACAGTTCTAATTGGTAGGAAAATTGTAGTATATCCCTTGCTATTTTATTGAATCGATGTGTGTGAAAATTTCTATCTATCAATTTTAGAGATTGAATTTCTCAATGTTGCAGTTTCAAAATCAGCCTGATTTGATAAATATGTACATGGTGGAAAGTTGGCTCATTGTACATGTTAGATTTAAATCGACTAAAAAATCTAGGGTCCTCAATAATTGGGCTAAAAACATTTGTTAATACATTAATGTCCAACTCAAGTTCAATAAGAAAATTTGAACATTGAAAACATGCTTACAAGTGTTTCCAAATAATGCTAAAGAAAAACCCCAAACCTTGTGTATATGACCTTATACTAGATATAAGGAGTATCCTTATTTTGGTTACAGACTGTAAATTCATTTATACTTTTAGGGTCATGCACGTAATCTTCATCTAGTATATGAATTGCTCAAAGCTTTGAGATAGTCTCTTGTTTCTCACACTTTGTAGGCATTATAACTCCTACCCTTTTTAGATGTTGATTGTAAATATAATATAGTTCAACTATTGTCAATAACACAAATATTAATTAGTTCACATGTTTGTGGGATGCATTATTTTCCTCTTGTGGGTACCTATATTTTAGATACATATGGTAGGGATTAATTGCATTGTTGATGCCTTGGTTGGAATGTGGAAATTTTAGACAAAATTTCACCCAAATATCTAGAAGCGGTAATGACTAAAATATATGATCGAATAAAAAGTAATGACTAAAAATGATGGCACCGAATCACATTGGCTCCAATATCCCCACTCTAGTCCACACATAACTCCGAATTTACATCCAATTCAACAAAATTTCAGGAAACATCTAACCTTTACATTCAATATAAGAATATGAATTTGTTATGATAAATTCCTTGAGGGATTTTTCTCTCACCCTCCCTTCAGAACCTCACCTCATTTTGGAAATCCAATTGCATACTTTTCAAATTAAAAAATAATGTATGCAATATAATAATGCTTTGACAGACTCGTTTAAGTGTTTGTCCCAATATTTTAATCCTTCATGTTTATACCCATATAATAATGGATTCGACCCTTTGTCACGTTCAATGCCCAACAATAAAAATACCCACACAACTGGGCAATACAGAAGCAAGCCAAAAGGGGAATTCAAACCGACACGCAGTCTTTCAAAATTTAATTTTTTTAATTAGTTGCTATGAAATGATTTGGTAGCACATGTTTTCCAATTTATTGTTTCGCTGCTACGAAATACTGTTAAAATTATATATTGCAGTTTCAGGGAAGATGAAATGACTATGACTCTTTTCCCATATTGACTCCTAACATCCCTAACTTTGTCCTTGACACAATGAACTATTTCATGTGCTTTTCTTCATTGGGATTTGCAACACCATAACAAATTCACCAATCAGAAAAATCAGTGAAAGAGGTTTTTTTTCTTTTCTTTTCATAACTCCAAACAAGTTACTCTGTTTCTGTAACAACACTCAAATCGTTGTAAATACCACACAACCACTACGCTAGAACAAAATGAACATTCCCCCATAGGGTTTTGGAACCATTACAACAAGAATACCAAAGATAAATGAACAATCACATAGTAAGTGAAGCTACAATACTTAGATTTTTAATGTTAATCGGTTCAACAAGCTATATGCTGGATTTTAGAGATCTGTGGTATTTATCTTTTGAATTGGTTGCCGGAGAATCCACAGTTTGGATATTTTCATGCCAACGTTTTGAATCCCAACTGGGATCCATCTTCAGGACTTTTGAATGATGATGCAAGAAGAGCAGATTAGAAGGGAATAAATAATCATGCGGAAGAGTAAATTTTAGGAGAATGTCGGCTGATTGATTATTTATTTTAATTAATTTATTTTTATTTTTATTTTTATAAAAATCTTTTTAATAATTTTTAAAACCTAAATGGACTAATATGATAATATAATTTATTACATTAGATATATTTCTTTGCTTATTGAAGAAAAATTAATTAATATATTAACTAATGGTTATTAATGTATTAATTAATATTAATAAATGTAATCAAAATGTTAATTCGTAAATACTTAAAGAATTAATATTGATTAACTTAATACTGATTAATTTATTAATCAAATGTTATGATACTATTAATAATAAATAATAGATTGATTAATGCTATATAAATTAATTAATGTATTAAACTAAGAAATAAATGAAACTAATGTTAATATTATTAATATTCAAATGAAGCTATATGCTTTCAAAATGACCAATATTCAAATGAACAAATGCACAGGAATAGAAACCATGAATCCATAAACAGAAATCGGATTGCTTAACCAAAGTAATTTGATTCAATCTCAACCATTTATCAAGCACACAACTTACAATCCAAAATTTATATTCAATTATGCCACTCGCATAAAGAAATACCTTTTCGTGCACACGGATTGGAAAGTACAGGTAGGTCTACAAAATTCAGAACTGTAATACACAAAGAAACAATGGGTTCCTCTCTTCTCCTTCCCGATTTTTCTCCTCACCTCAGGAACTTCCCAAGCATTCTTTTCTTATTATCTCCCAAAATAAACCGACCATGGCAACCAAGAGGCACAAAAATGTGAATCGTTTCCCTTTCTCCACAAAATAAGGGAAACTGAAAACTAAATTTACAATAGAAAATAATTTCTCCAACTTATTTCTAAAAAAACAAAACTCACTCCTAAATTAAACATTTAAGATTTCTTAACAAAATTTTCCCTAGCTTCACCATGTGATCATTCCATCACATTGGTACGCCCTTGTCTAGTCCATCAAAATTTGTGCTTAGCCTATGCACCTACATCATACTCCCAAGGTGAAACATATTCATGGTATCCTAAGCATGCGTTGATGAAGTGAATATTCCTTGATCCAAAACTTTATGTTATCGCTAATCTTCTCCTTGTCATGTCGTTGCTCTACAGTTTTCTTCTTCATCCTTTCGGGTTTCCATATTTTATGCTATAGTCTTCCTCCTTCTTTGATGATGAAAAATTTCTCTACCATGTGTAATATGTTGTCATTTATTCTCCTCTGCCCTGCATACCTCTTCTATCGAGGATTATTCAACACCAACTTCCTTATTTTCTCTATTTCCACATCTAGTTCATCCTTCTCTTTACAAATGTTACCCATTTGTAACTGGATCTTTCCTTGTATAAGAATTTCAGTATTCTTATCTTCTTCCTTTTCATCACACATCTCTCCACATATACTTAAGAATAATAGTCATGATATGATGTGGCATAACACTTACAAATTTTATCATTATATAGGCAAGTGGTGTGAAAATATTTTACAAACTTTTCCTGTTCATTAAATTTAGAAAATACTCTTGCAACAACATTTTGTACATGCTCATCATCCTTGCATGAGTGCATGCTTTCCCCTAAACCATGTAAGATGTGAACTTTGTTTTCTTTCTTAGTTTCCAACATGTTTCACCCATGCTTGATGGACATGCCCTATACATAGTAGGATTCAGGAATTGGTTAACCTCCCAAAATGGTATTACATTAGAAGAGAGTAAATTATATCAATGCAACATTATTTTTAATGTTTATTTTGAAAAACAAATATGGTACCTTAACGCCCGAATCTTAATAAAAACATCATATATGATAAATATTTGTACACTTTTTCATACCTTAAACAAATAAAGTTGACATCCATTTTTTAGTATCATAGGTGGTATTACATGAAGGAATGAACCAATCCACTATTACACTATCACGATGTTTATAAAATACCATTAACGTATAAAGTTGATACTACATTGAAAGAATAAATATAAATATTATATTCAACACAAAAGAATTCATTTTCATCACAATAAAGAAATCAAATATTGATAATACATAGCCCATACATATTTTATCTAGATTGGATCATTGTATTGTTTGTCATCCATCTCTATTATTTTAGAGTGGAAAAATTGGAGGAATCAACTCACAAGACCATTTTTACCGGCATGTCCTAGTTTAGCCAATTAGGGTTTAAAACCTTCTGGAGGTAGTTTGATGCGTTTAATGAAGTGTTTTGGGGTTCAAAAACTCTTGCTTGTAATGGACCTCTAGTGTTTTTATGCACTCAAATACCTTTCCATCGATAATAAGAAAGACCTCAAACAAAGTATGTATGCAAAATTTATGCCACTTAGAAGTTAATGCACTTGTTTAGTCCACTATGATTCAAGAGTATGCCACATTGGCCCCATTACTAATGGAAAATGGCATAACAACATGATTATGATGAAGACCACTCTAGAAGAGTAGAGTTGTAACTAATTTTAAGGTTTTAATGGGTCAAATTTAACCCATAGATAACTATTGAGATGTATTATAACCAGGAGGAAAATGAATTGAATTCTATTCTAGTGCATTTTGTTCCATAGTAGAGGTATTTGAGAATGGGTAGAGTTAGGGAAAACCATAGAGGGTTTGTGATATAGCTACCCATAGGCCATAAGTCTCACTCCTTTGTATTTGCACCATTTCCATTCAAAGAAAGAGAGTAAAGCACCCTCGCCTTCTAGCTAGATTTTTTTCCGAAATGGTTTCCCATGTCATATCTTGTGTTATTGTGGTTTTGTGAGTGATTGTTCTATTTACTATCTATTTTCTATATTTTCTATGTTGCATTCATAAACAAAAATAGCAAATTAATAAATCGATAAAGTCTAAGGAATATCAACCCTCGTAGTATATATTTTCAAATTTCATTACATCTTCATAATATCTATTGTTATGAATGATCTAGTAGAATATCCATAGTGATCCATAGTAATTTATGGATCATATTGGTATGGGAGTAGGTTTCTTTGGGCATATTTTGGGGAGTTGTAGGGGATAATATCGATTTAAGTAGAAAGTCATAAAACCCCAGCTATGGCTGAAGAATTTGTTAGTAATCCTTGAGATTTGAGAGAGGAGAGATTCACAAGGCTAGAAGAGAAAGTTGTAGATATCAATTGTAATATGAACCTCCTCATGGTATCATTGGAAAATAAGCTTAGAATCGAAGAAGAAAAATTTTCCAACTCATAGGTCATATCATAGAGAAAATAGAGGGATCAATGAGTACTAGAGAAGAATTCTAAGACAAAACTCAAAAAATAAAAACCCAATTCGAGTTCCATGAAGCATTCATAATCATTGTTCAAGATGGAAGAAAAGGTTGACATCAAGCCATATCAAGGTGAGATTGATGCTTTTAAATTAAATAATTGGTTACAAAATTTATAGGTTTAATTTGAATTCATCATATAGAGGAATAACATAGAATTTCTGTTGCATGTTTCAAACTATAGGTTCATGCCTTTACCTAGTGGGAAAAGTCACACGAAAAAATTTAGGGTAGAGGAGGATACTTCAGTAACTAAGTGGGAGGATTTCAAAACTTTCATAGTCCTAATTATACTTGATCAAGTATGTAGAGGAGAAGAGGATACGGTCACAATTACTTCAAGCAGAGACAAGGGTAGAGTGTATAGGAGTACACAACAAAATTAAATGAGATGGAAATAATGTTGGGTATCTATCCCAAGAACCCAAACATACTCCTCAAGTATCTATGGCATCTACATAGATATCTACAGAAGCAAGAAATGTTTTTTAAACCTAGAATAGTGGATGAGACTTGTGTACATGCACAATTCTTAGAAAACATAGGCTAGAAGAAAGGGAAATCAGGTGGTTCAAATTAGAAGGAACACCAGGAAGCTTCCATAGAAGGTAAGAAGAAATGGAAAGGGGGGAGGAAAAAAGGATAATAGCCACAACAAACCAATGCAAAGATACCATCAATTACTGTAACCAATGTAACATTGATTTCTATATAGAGTAGAAGTGTTGGAAATTACATCCAAACTCAACCCAAAGAACCAAAAGAAAGAAGCAAAGAAAAAAAATATCATAGCCATAAATAGCCACAAATTTGAGAAATCAAGTGAAAATCATACCATAAATGGATGAAAAGATTATTTGTAAATCATTTCAGTGAGCAGCCTTTAGCAACATGAACAGAAGGAGATGACTAAACTCTTCCATATAAATATATAGGTTAAGATGAAAATTAATGTTTTGTTCTACGTAGGATCATAGGCGAATCTCATTGTAGTAGATTTGGTCAACAAATTTGGATTGGAGGTTCAATATCATCCATTGGGATGGGTAAATGAGGAATCAAAAATGATGATAACTAAATAGTGAAAAATCAATTTTTATATTAGTGTTGATTTTAATGATGAAGTAGAGTTGGATGTAGTTCCACTTGATGTATGTGTAGTGGTGTTTGGGAGTCCCAATACATACATGCAGGATGCAATATTCATGTAGATATCCAACCAGTATCACCTCATCATGGATGAAAAGTCCTTCACCATCAATGCGCATAAGGGAAAGTCTAAAATTTTCACTGGTATGTGCTAACTAAGCTAAGAAATGATTATTTCTAACAAGAAGTATCTTCTATTATCTTTAATAGAAACTTGGTTTGTAGAAGAGTAAATGAGAGAAACAACATTCTTGGAAGGGTGTACTAATGAATATAAACAACAATTGGGTGATTTGTTACATACATAGATGGGATTATTCTGGGAGCCTAAAGGGATACTACCCAATAGAGAAGTGGAGCATGAGATCCAATTGTTATTGAAATATCCAATGCCAAATGTTGGGTTGTAAAAACAATCTATAATAGAAGCCAACGAGGTGTCGAAGAAGTTGTAGCAGCTGCTGGATTCATGTGTCATTCAACTAAGTACCTCACCATGTGGGTTAACCATCATTATTGTACCCAGGAAGGATGGAAATTGGTGAATGCACAATGATTACATGGTGTTGATCAAAATAAAACTCAAGAACATGTACCCCCTGCCAAAGATAGATGATTTGTTGGACCAATAACAATAAGTAAAATAATTCACCAAGCTATACTTAAAATTACGATATCACCAAGTTCGATTCAGATAAGAAGATAAATAGGAAACCACCTTCAAAACCAAACAAGGTTTGTATGAGTGGTTAGTCGTGTCGTTTGGTATATGTAATGCACTAGCTACATTCAAGAGGTTATTGAATGACATATTACGCCCTTTTATAGATTCATTTTCTATTTTTTATTTGGATGATATACTAGTATATAGTGCTACTTGGGAGGTAAACATAAAAATTGATGTGGGTGCTAGAGACATTAAATACGCACTAGTTGCTAGCAAATCTCAAGAAAAGTGAGTCTACATAGCAGTCTTTGGTGTATTTACGATATGCAATTGGTGGAGGAGAGATAATGACAGATCCTGCCAAGATGGAGGTCATGATGAAGTGGTTGGTGCTTACTAATGTTTCTGAGATTAAGAATTTCATTTGGGTAACACATTACTTGAGGAAATTCATATAATTGTTCTCAATAGTAGTAACACCACTCGATGCCATAATAGTGAGTATCAAGAGTTTCCATTGGGGAAAGGGTTAACAAAAGGTGTTTCAGGATTCAAACAAGAAATTCAATAAAGCACCATCTCTTGCATTTCCAAACTCACAACAACACTTCAAGGTGGAGACAAATGCAAGTGGGTATGTTATGGGAGCGGGGTTGATGCAAAGAGGAAGGCATGTATGCCACCATTTTGAAGTATTTCATTTGATAGTTCTCAACTAACCTACCTATGAAAAGGAGTTATATGCCCTATTATAGGATGTAAAAAAGTGGAAAAACCATCTTATAGGAAAGATGATAGTAAATCACATAAATCACTAGTCGCTACAATACCTTCATGCCTAGAGCGAGTTACAACAAACCAAAAATTTCAAGTGGATGAGGTTTTTACAGTAGTTTCAATTAGTGATAAAGTATAAGAAGGGTGGTAGAAACAAGTTAGATGCCATTATTTCAAGGCCACCCACATCAAATATATCAACTTTGGGAAATATAATACACATCGTCTTTCAACCATGATGCATATAAAGAAGCATATGTAGAGGATGAGGGCATCAAGGAGGTGTTTCAATAGTTGTAGAACCACAATCACGTAGACAATGGAGATAACGCAATTGAATGTCGTCTCCAAAATGAGTTATCTCCAAAATGGTTTACTCCACAAGTTGGACAAGTTATATGTTCCTAAATGTGAATGCCTACAACTGGTCAGAGAGAGACACTCCTTCAAGGTTGCATGTAATATTGGTATAGGCAAGATGGTGCCTAACTTACATAGGTATGTGTACTGGCCCAATATGTAAGAAGGTGTAGCTAGGTTCATGAGAGGATGTATGCTTTTCTATAATACAAGCCTAGTAATAAGAAATATGGTCTATACTATTCCTCACATGTGTCCACCCATCCTTGGGAAAACATTTCCATGGATTTTGTGGGAGGTTTTCCAACAACCAAGAATGAACATGAATACCTATTCATGGTACTTGACAGGGTTAGTAATATGTGCACTCTCACACCCTATAAAATGACCATCAATAGGAAAGAAGCAACAAATTTGTTCTTTGGATAGTTTTGGGTTCACTTTGAAATTCCAAGGAGTATCATTTTAGATAGGGACACATGATTCCTCAATTCATTTTACACTACATTGTGGGAGAATATGGGCATGAAGTTGAAGTGGTATGAAACATCCATCCATAGACAGATGGGAAAAAAAACTAGTCAACAAGACTTTGGTGCAAATTTTAAGGGGTTAGAACCAGATGCATCTAAAGACTTGGGATGAAAATTTGTTGAGAAGACTAGGAATATCCATTTATAGGTATAAAAAACACTAAAAATTTCACAGGAAAATATAATGTTTGGCATGATTAGCACAAAATGGAGAAGTCATTCAAATTGTGAGACAAAGTATGGTTACAGTTGAACAAGGAGAGGGTACAAAGTCCTGGTAAGAAAATTAAGGATTTGTGATACAGTTCCTTTGAGATATTACAAAAGATGGGAGATAATGCTTATAGACTCAATTTACCCCCATTCATGCACATCTATTTAATAGTGAACATGGAAACTCTAAAACTCTATGAGCCTACCATGTTAGGTCAAGAAGAGGAATAACTCCTACCTTCTATAGAGGATTTGACACGAGATGATCAAGAAGATTTGACAGAGGATGCAATTTTTTAGAAGATATATAGAACTAAAAGATAAGGACAACATGAAATTTGGTTGCTTGGGTTGAAAGGAAAATTTCCAAGCAAGGCTAAATGGTATTTTCAGGAGAAGGTAGAGGGAAAATTTCCTCACCTCATTTAGTAAAAACTTTTGGAGACAAAAACCCTCCTAGAATGGGGAGGTGTAAGGATCCAAATTGAATTATTATATTATTTTTCATGAATCTTGTTTCTTTTAGAATGGAAAAATTGGGGGAATCATCTTAGAGGACCATTTTTAGCAACAAGTCCCAGTTTGGTGAATTAGGTTTTAAAACTTTCTAGAGGCAGTTGAGGCATTTAATGAAGTTTCTTAGGGTCCAAAAACACACTTGTGTTAGACTCCCTACCGTTCTTCTACACTTAGATACCTTTCAATAGACACAAGAAAGACCTCAAATGGAGTCAACATGCAAAATTTATTCCACCTAGAAATTGACCTACCTATTTTGTCCACCATGATTTGAGAGGATGTCATGTTAGCCACAATATTCATGGGAAAATGGGCTTTCCACATGATAATGATGAATAATACTCTAAGATTCAATTTGTAACTCATATTGATGTTGAAAATGTAGCTTGGAAGATGATTATACATTGGTCAAGTGTCACGACATGTAGTAAATTACCAAATTTTCTCACAACCGAATTATTTAAATATTTGTTAAGTTTGGACATTAGGCATAGAATCAATAATTTAATCTCTTGATTTTAATGGCCACATTTTTATAAAGTTAAGAGGTCAACAAGATATTATATCATGATCATTGATCTCAAGTGTGGAGGTGTAATCTCAACCCTCCATCACTTTGGAAATTAGGTCAGAAAATTATAAAAGAGAAAAAGGGGTTGTTAGAGAGATCATTTCAATTTGGCACAAGAGTTGGGAATTCAATAGAGACAGGAGATTTAAGTGACAATACAGTTTCGATCAATGAAGCAGCTATATTTTAAGGGCAACAAATAGACTTGTGGAGGTCAAGATACCATACCATACATGTCCTTTTGATTGATTCAAGATCAAGGTGATTTGGTCAATTTGTGTGGGTTGAAGAAGGATGAATTGTGCGCTGATTGGATGGGCCATACAAACAAATTTGCATTAGATTGTACAACTATTCTTTTTCTAGGCCGAAGGGCTGAAATTTCTGAGAAATTTTTTGTTGTAAAATTCGTGAAAATGGTCATGGCGATCAATTTTCTAAAGTTGAATCAAGAGCCCAAGTTTGTTGGTTTCCCCCCTTTGTGTTTCCAGGGTAAAAAATGTGTCAAATAAATTTTGTTTTCTTGGTTTTTTGTTTTATTTATGATGTGCATAATTGAGTTAGGAACCCAAAGTAATTTTTGTTATAAATTTGTATACATAAAGAAATTAGTTTTATTTTTGTTCTGAGAAATTTTATTGAACATTAAATTTGATTTGGATTCAATAAATCTAATAGTTGAGGGTTGAGAGGGTCAAATTTAACCTCTAATTATCTATCGGGCAATGTTATAACCAAGCCACTAGGAGGGAACAAAGTTCTATTCTATTATAGGGAATTTTATTCCATAATTCTGTAGAGTAGCTAAGAGTAGATAGATATAGCACACAATCATAAGAAGGTTTGTGTTCTATAGTATCCCATGGGCCACAACTCTCACTCCTTTGTATTTGTGTTATTTCCATTTAGAGAAAGAGAGTAGCACAACCTAACCTTCTAGTTCGGTTTTATTTTGAAAGGGTTTTCCAGGTCATATCTTGTGTTATTGTAGTTTTGTGAGTGGTTGTTCTATTTGTTCTATGTTTCCACTTTTCATGTATTGTGTGCATAAATATAAACACTAATTTATTAAATCTAGAAATTCTAAGGAAAATTAACCCTTAAAGTATAGATTTTTGTATTTCTGTAAATATTTATCATATTAGTTGTGACAAACTATTCAAGGGAATATCCACGATTGTGTACAAACCGATATTGATACTAAATGTGAAATCCGTGGAATATCCAACATGTTTGTATGATTATAATAAATGACAATGTTTTGAAAAATATCTTGCTTTTAGTAGAAAAAAAAAGAAAAAATTATTTGGAAATTGATTTTACCAATAATCAACACTTTTATCATTCTCATCCTTCATTTATTATGTCTTTCTAATATTATGGTAAATGTTAGAAATATCCATCCTTGTCATCAAAGTATCCCTAGTTATCCTTCTGAATATCTCACTAGATTGTTGCTTCACATTAGAGATTAATTTGTCCCAAACAATTAGGACATTCAAATCATCCTTAATCATCCTTTTGATAGTAGCTCGTATATCCAATGATAAATGGGGTGCGTATTTGAATGTTTGAGGTTTACCCACTATATTATTCCCGTGACACATAAAATCAAATTTATCAAAGTGCTTATACTCAATTTATGTTAAAATGACATCATTAATCTAAATTGAATAACTATATTATTTTTCATCCATCTTAATGCTTTCAAAGAGGAAAAATTAGAGGAATAATATTTTAGGGTCACTTTTATCAATGGGTCATAGTTTTGATAATTTAGGTCTAAAACGTTCCAGAGGAATTTTGAGGCCTTAAAATGAGATTATTTGGGTCCAAAAATTCTTGCTTAAATTAGAACCTGTAGCATTGTTTTACACTTAAAGACTTTTCAATTGGTGTACAAAGAGTGTCAAACTAAGTTTGTATGCAAACATTATGCCTCCCATAGGATGACCTATTGTGTTGACCACCATGGTATAGTGGATACCACATCATCCCCATTACTCATGCATATTTGGATAGCCATGTGTGGACATTGAAGAAGACTCTAGAAGGTTCAAAATTGTAACTTTTATTAAGAATTGAAGGAGTCAAATTTTACCCCTAGTTGGCTATTAAGACAACTAGGGGTAAAGCCAAGCCACCTCGATGAATAGGGTATCTATTATATGCTATTGTATTTTGTTCCATTTATCCTAATTGGAACATTATATTTATTTTCATCCATCTTGTTTCATTAATAATGGAAAAAGTGGACGCAAGAACACAAAGGACAATTTTTCCCGGCAGATACCAGTTTGGATAAAATTATGTTTCTTAATCACAAAACTACCTAGTTTTGTTATACACACATATGTCTTTCCAATGGTGCAAGAATCACCTCAATCAAAGCTTGTATCCAAAAGTTATGCCACTTAGAAGTTAATCTTCCTTTTTAACCACCACGATTTGAGAGGATGCCACGTCAACCCCATTATTAATGGAAAAGTTGGTAGACATGTGATCATGATGAAGATGACTCTATAATGGTCCATATTGTAGCTCTTGTTAATATTTTAAGGAGTCAAACTTAACTACTAGTAGGTAATCACATTGTGTTATAACTATGCCACTAGGAGGAAAAGGGGTTCCACTCTATTTGAGTGTGTTTTGTTTAATCCATGAGAAAATTAGTTGAGAGTGGATATATATAGAGAAAATAGAGAGGGTTTGTATATTTTAGCATCCCATGGGCCATATGTCTTACTCCTTTGTACTTGCATCCATTTTCATTAAAAGAAAGAGAGAGCGAAGCATCCACACCTTCCAACAGGGTTTCCTAGGTCATATATTGTGTTATTGTGGTTTGTGAGTGGTTTTTCGATTTGTTATATATTTTATACATATTTATAATTAACATGTGTATTTAGTAAACAGTAATTAACAATTCCAAAAATTTAAGGAAAAATTAACCCTCATACTCTAGATTTCAAATTTTCTAATATATTTTAGTAGATATGTTGCAACAAATTACATAATGGAATATCTACGATATTTTATGAATCATATTGGTACTAAAGCATGTTTTTTTTAGGTATATTGTGGGTATTTTCAAGTGTTTCAGATCAATTAAGTCGAAAGTCGTGAAACTTGAGCCATGTATGATGACTTTGTTAATCACATCAAGATCCTATAGAGGATTTGTTTGCATAGCTAGAAGCACAAGTCCTAGATATAATAACGTGAGCCTCCACATGGTGGCCCTGTCCAATAAGCTTCGGATATCCAAAGAATATTAGGGTTCTAATCCAAAGGTCAGATAAAAAGGGACATCGAGAGATTGGGTAGAACTAGAGAGGGAGTTTAAGAAAAACCTAAAAATGATCAACCCAGTTCAAGTGCCATGAAGAATTCACAATCCATGTTCAAGATGGAAGAAAAGGTCTACAACAATCCATATCAAGGTGAGATTAATGGTTTGAAGTTAAATCACTAGTTGCAACAATTAGAAGTTTATTTTAGTGTTCACCATTTGGAAAAAGAACAAAAAAATTATTTTCTCTTTTAAAACTAGATTGCCCTACCCTGACCTGGTGGGAAAGCCACATGGAAACCTTGAGGTTGCAGAGAGATCCTCCAGTGACTAAGTGGGATGATTTAAAGAATTTCATAGTCTTAGTTTTACCCTGTTAGGTATGTAGAGGAAAAGTGGATCTAGGGGCATTACTTTAGGCAGA
The DNA here is from genome assembly GCA_000404065.3 of Pinus taeda. Lineage (NCBI taxonomy): Eukaryota > Viridiplantae > Streptophyta > Pinopsida > Pinales > Pinaceae > Pinus > Pinus taeda. Next base: position 9,141 of record APFE031728165.1, on the reverse strand, counting down.
AGCATGGGAAAAGTGTACATGAGTGCACCACATAATTTAGAAATATTCCCATGATGTTGAATATCTCCCCAAAGAACCCAGACGTACTCCTTAAGTATATATGGGGTCTACACAACCATTTGTAGAATTAAGCGATGTTGTTCAAACCTAGAGTGGTGTACAAAGCATATGTACAAGTATAGTAATTGGAAAACGTAGGCCAGAAGAAATGCAAATCAAGTGGGTCAAAGAAGAGGGAGCATCATGAAACTCGCAAGGAAGCGAAGAAGAAGTGGAAAGGAGGAAATAAAATAAGATAATAACCACAATACACTGGTGCAAAGATCTTAATAACCACTACAACCATGATAACATTGACGATAATGCAGGGAACTATTGGAAGTTGCATCTAGAGCTCAACTCAAAGAAAAACAAAATATGCTAAGAAGAAAAATATCATGGCCACTGATTTGAACAACTGGGTGGAAATTAGTAAGTACACGGGTGAGAAGATTTCTTGTACATCAATGTATAAGGGAGTGAATTTGAGTAGCCTTCAACAACATGAAGAGAAGGAAATGACCAAACTCTTCCATATAAACATACAAGTCAAGAAGATGAAAATTGATGCTCTATTTGAGTCAGGATTAGAGGAAAATAATAACAGCAGATCCAGTCAATAAATTGGGACTAAAGACTCATGATCATCCTAGCCCATATCCATTGGCATGGGTTAATAAGGAGGCAGAGATAAAGGTAACCAAACAATGCATAAACACATTTTCTTTTAGCGTTGACGATCATACATAGGATAAATGTTGGAAGTTGCATCTAGAGATCAACCCAAAGAAAAAAAAGAAGCTAAGAAGAAAAATATCATGGCCAGTGATTTAAACAACTAGGTGGAAATTAGTGGGTACATGGATGAGAAGATTTCTTGTACATCAATGTAGAAGGGAGTGAATTTTAGTGGCCTTCAAAAAAAAGAAGAGAAGGAAATTACCAAACTCTTCCATATAAGATACAAATCAAGAAAATGAAATTCGATGCTCTATTTGAGTCAAGATAAGAGGAAAATATCATAGCAGTAGATCTAGTCAATAAATTTGGATTGAAGGCTCATGACCATCCTAGCCCATATCCATTGGGATGGGTCAACACAAAGGAAGAGATAAAGGTAATCAAATAGTGTAGAATCACATTTGATTTCAATGTTGAATTTATTGATGAGGTAGAATTAGATGTATTTCCACTTTATGTATGCAAAGTTGTGTTTTGGAGTCCCTATATGTGTATACATGATGTGATATTCATGTGGAAATCCAACCAATAACACCTCATTATGGAAGGAAAATCCTTCATCATCAACACACATAAGGGAAAGCCAAATATCTCATTGGTAAGTTCCAACCAGGCCAAAAATTTGATTAGTTCAACAAGAAGTATGTTTTATTGTTTTTAACAGAAAATCAATTTATAGAAGAGTCCATGAGAGCTAAGTCATCCCTGGATAGGTACAATAAGGAACAAAAATAATAACTAGAAGAGTTGTTACATGAATATAGGAGTGTGTTATTGTTACCAAGAATAGTGTCCACTCGAAGCTGCTATTCCCACTAAGACTGGTAGCTATCTTAGAAACAAACAAGTAAAGACTACTTTCATTTTCCTTTATGAAAATAGATAA
>APFE031728163.1:0-52668 GCA_000404065.3 Pinus taeda | reverse complement strand
TTCTCTTTCCCTGACCTGACTTTCCTTACCTTAAAGGTGCGAAGCCGCTTGGCCCTCCGGGGGGCAAGGAAGACCTGACCTGAAATGAAGAGTCTTTCCTAGGTCTTGCTTGAGTACTTCCTCTCCCGAATGTCCCAGCAACCAGTGGGCTTAAATACGTATTAATTCCTCTCCCGCTGGTCGAGCGTGCTCCGCATCCTCTCATCCTCTCCTTAACAGTCGAGCACCTAAAGGTCCTGTATCAGTCCGAAGCCCCCTGCCGGGTCTCCCCGGTGGTTCGAGCAACATCAAGTCCTTGCTTTCCTAACTCAAGCAAGCACTACGTTCTTGCACTAGGAACCGCGCCCCTCCGGGACCTTGCTTTTTCCTAACGTCAAGCCAAGCCCTACCGGTCCTTGCACTAGGAAGCGCAAGCCCCTCCGGGTCCTTGCCCCTCCTATTTCTGCTCTGGCGGCTTCGCACCTTAAAGCTTGTGAAGATGCTCATGATAAAGGGGGATATTTTCTTTATGGCTACCTTCTCGTTTCTTTTGCAATGTGGAAATGGCAAGCCCCCTCTGGTCGAGCCTTGCATGCTCCTTTGGACCGTAAAGCTATTGCGAAATCTTTCGATCCCTGGAAGACCCGTTCTGATGCGCCAAATGTTGCCTTCAATGAGAATGCCTTTGGGGACTGGTATAACCAATTGATTGCCGCAACCCAAGTCATGAGGGTTCCTCAACCTTTCATTTCTTCCCCTAAAACAGCCAGCCACTGATAAGGCCGGCACAAAATGAAGGCCGGCACAGGACGCATCATTTCAAGCGGGACCAGGACCTTACTTGATTCACCTTTCAAGACCAATCACTACAAGACCAATCACTATACGTAATTTCGTAATAATAATCTGACTAATCTTTCTTCATTCCGGGTTATACCTAATATAGATTATTCGGGAATATGATTCGGGATTGGATTCAGGGATTTAGTAATAATTAAAAATTAATATCGATTTAAAATTAATTTTTAATAATTGTATATTTTAAATTTAATTAACAATTTCAATATATAATATCACGTTAAGGATTCTCAAGATAGTGACGGTAAATTGATGACAAATGATACCGAGAAAAAGAAATAGACCTTTCCAAAAGTGAAGCTTTGAAATGCTTTCACCTTGATTTTTTACTTATATTTATTGTTTTAATTGAGTATATATATATATATATATATATAAATTAATATATATAATTAAATTTTTAATTAGTTATATTTTATTTTAATTAAAAACTATTTTTTATAGGATTATTATGAATTCATTATATATATTAATTTTTATATTTTTTAAGATAAATAAATTTTATAATCATAATAATAATGATCATCATTTAATTTTAAGGTCACTACTAAATTAGATATTAAATTGGTGTAGGGGACTCCTAAACTAACTTTGTGCTTATTTTAGGGTTTATATACTTTGGGTTTATAATATTAATCTTTTGGGTTTAATATTATTCCCTTGGTTTTGTAATATTTTGGGTTTTTAATATTAATACCTTAGGTTTATTATTCGTTTGGGTTTATAATATCAATCCTTGAGTTTATTAATCTAAGGGTTTATATTCATAGGGTATAATATTATTTATATGGTTTACAATATTAATCCTAGGGTTTAATATAAATCCATTGAGTTTATAAACATGGTCAACCATGGTCAAATATCAAATTGTGACAAAGATTGCCTCAATGTGAAAATCAACTATTTGGTTGATCATGGTCCAACATTGCATTTAGACAAAAATTGTCTCAATACGAAAAAATCAACCATGGACAACCACAGTCAACAATGGTTAACCATGGTCAATCATTGTCAACCATGGTCAGCCATGGTTAAACATGGTCCAACGTCGCATTGTGACAAATATTGTCTCAATATGAAAATCAATCACGACGAACCATGGTTCAATGTCGTAATGTGCCAAGGATTGTCTCAATATGTAAATGAACCATGGTCAACCATGTTTATTTTTGTGTTTATAATATTTATAATAAGGTTTATATACCTTGGTTTATAATGTTTATCTTGGGTTTATCATATGACTTTCCCAATATTAAAATCAATCATACTCAACCATGGTCCAATGTCGCATTGTGAAAATGATTGTCTAAATATGAAAATCAACCATGGTCAACCATGGTCTAATGTTGCATTGTGACAAATATTATTTTGACATTAAAACCAATCATGGTCAACCATGTTTGAATGTCGCATTCTGACAAAGATTGTCTCAATATGAAAATCAACCATGGTCAACCATGATCAACAACCATGGTCACATTGTGACAAAGATTGTCTCTTGGTCCAATATCACATTGTGACAACCATGTTCCAATGTCACCTTGCAACAAATATTGTCTAAATATGAAAATAAACCATGGTCAACCAAGGTCAATCATGGTAAAACATGGACAATAACCATGGTGACATTGTGACAAATATTGTCTCTTGGTCCTACATCACATTCGGACAACATTGTCATCCATGGTCAACCACGGTCCAACATCACATTGTGACAAGGATTGCCTCAATATGAAAATCAACCATGGTCAACCATTGTCCAACATCGCATTGTGACAAAAGGTTGTCTCAATATGAAAATCAATCATGGTCAACCATATTCCAACGTCACATTGTGGCAAAGATTTTGTCAATATGAAAACCAATCGTGTTCAACCATGGCTAACCATGTTAATTCTAGGGTTTTTAATATTTATCTTAGGGTTTATATACCTTGGGTTATAATATGTATCCCTTGGGTTTAATATTATTCCCTTGGGTTTATAATCCATTGGGTTTTTAGTATTAATCGTTTGGGTTTATAATATTTATTGTAGGATTTATATACCTTGGGTTTATAATATTAATCCCTTGGGTTTAATATTATTCGCTTGGATTTATAAAACCTTGGGGTTTTATAATTTTCACATTGTGCCAATTATAATATGTCACATTGTTTCAAATATTGTCTCAATAAGAAAATCAATCATGGTCAACCATGATACAATGCTGCATTATGACAATGGTTGTCTCAATATGAAAATCAACCATGGTCCAACGTCGATTTGTGACAAATACTATCTCGACATTAAAATCAATCATGGTCAACTATGGTCCCATGTCGCATTTTGACAAGGATTGTCTCAATATGAAAATCGACCATGGTCAACCATGTTCCAATGCCACCTTGTGACAAAGATTGTCTTAATATGAAAATAAACCATGGTAAATTAAGGCAACCATGGTTACATTGTGGCAAATATTATCCCTTGGTCCAACGTCACATTGTGAACCATGGTCAACCATGTTACAACATCATATTGTGACAAACATTGTCTCTTTGTCCAATGTCACATTATAACAACATAGTCATCCATGGTCAACGAAGGTCTGACGTCACATTGTGTCAAAGATTGCCTCGATATAAAAACCAACCATGGTCAACTATTGTCCAACGTTGCGTTGTGAAAAAGGTTGCCTCAATATGAAAATCAATCATGGTCAACCATAGATAAATGTCACATTGTGACAAATATTTTGTCAATATGAAAATCAACTATGGCCAACCATGGTCAATCATGTTTATTTTAGTGTTCATAATATTTATCTTAGGGTTTATATACCTTGGGTTTATAATATTTATCCCTTGGGTTTAATATTATTCTCGTGGGTTTATAATCCTTTGGGTTTATTATTCCCTTGGGTTTATAATATTTATCTTAGGGTTTATATACCTTGGGTTTATAATATAAATCCCTAGGGTTTAATATTATTCTGTTGGGTTTATAATACCTTGGGATTTTATAATTATCACATTGTGTCAAAGATTATCTCACTATGAAAACCAACCATGGTCAACCATGTTCCAACGTCACATTTTGACAAAGATTGTCTCAATATGAAAATCAACCATGTTAAGCCATGGCTAATCATGGTTAATAACCATGGTCACATTATGACAAATATTGTTTCTTGGTCCAACATCACATTGTGACAACAATGGTCATCCATGGTCAACCATGTGCTAACGTTGCATTGTGACAAAGATTGTCTCAATATGAAAATCAACCATGGTCAATAACCATGGCCACATTGTGACAAAGATTCTCTCTTGGTCCAACGTGACATTATGACAACATTGTCATCCATGGTCTCACGTCACACTATGAAAATGATTGTCTTAATATGAAAATCAACCATGGTCAACCATTGTCCAACGTCCCATTGTGAGAAAGGCTGTCTCAATATGAAAATTAATCATGGTTAACCATAGTCCAAGATCACATTGTGACAAAGATTTTGTCAATATTAAAATCAACCGCGGTCAACCATGGTCAACCATATCGATTTCAAGGTTTATAATATTAGTCCCTTGGGTTTATAATCATTTGGGTTTTTAGTATGAATCCCTTGGGTTTATAATATTTATCTTAGGGTTTATATACCTTAGGTTTATAATATTAATCCCTTAGGTTTAATATTATTCCCTTGATTTATAACACCTTCGGGTTTTATAATTGTCACATTGTGCCAATTATATATTACCACATTGTTTCAAAGGTTGTCTGCATATGAAAATCAATCATGGTTAACCATGTTCTAATGTTTCACTGTGACAATGATTGCCTCAATATGAAAATCAACCATGGTCAACCATGGTCCAATGTCACTTTGTGACAAAGATTATATAAACGTTAAAATCAATCATGGTCAACCATGGTCCCATGCGCATTTTGACAAGGATTGTCTCAATATGGAAATCAGCCATGGTCAACCATGTTCCAATGCCGCACTGTGATAAAGATTGTCTCAATATGAAAATCAACAATTGTCAATCATGGTAAACCATGGTCAATAACCATTGTCACATTGTGACAAAGATTGTCCCTTGGTCCAACATCACATTGTGACAACCATGGTCATCCATGGTCAACCATGTTCTGTTGACAGTGCTGGACCCACCAACATGTGAGGGGATCTCCCCATAAGAATTCCCAATTAGACCTCAGAACATTTGGTGTAGGAGTCCCAGATGTGGGTTGTATAGTAATGCCTTGATCGCGATGTCGCACAGAGGCAAGTAAGATAACTTTGTCAGTAGCAAGGGTGTGACTACTGCAGTGAGTCAAGGAAGGTGCATGAGAGGTTCTAACACAAGTGGGTTGAGATGAGGGTGAAGGTGAGTTCCAGGTTGAAAGGGATCAGTCCCAACTCGGCTAAGAACACACAACACACAGGACATACACATCTTCTAGCGTGGCAGTCCACTCGAATGCAGTAGTCACAACATACAAGGTAAGCTAACACATACAACACTCACGGATCAGTCCGAACGACTGGAACGGTTGTTATAGAAAGGTTCATGTGAAAGGTATGTCTGATGTCTGGTAAAGTAGTGGACATGGATGGGACAACATTAAAAACATATAAAACACATTTCCATTAATAGACTATGCACTACAACAAATGAATCAGTTCATATGTAGAACACAGGTTAAAGCAACATGCATTACAAGTGTTAAAGATCATTCTTACAATAAATACAATACATGTGTGAAAATGTGTTGGCTCTTATTATATAAAGAAGTGTAAGTTCCAATCATACAATACATCCATGTAAACCCGCTAGCCCCAACAGTGGAATGTTACAACCACATCCGCCTGCTCCTCCAAAGAGATGAACTAGCTCCGTGCAGTGGAGAAGCCAAGGTGCGTTACAATACTGTCCAAGCTCTTTCCAAGATAGTCTTATCAGAAGCTTGGCTAACCAAAAACCTATACAATGAATTATGAGGGACTATTTATAGCAAAGGGTGGGATGACCCTTGACATTCTCCTTTGTGATAGTTCAACTACCCTCATGACTCTTCACCTACTCTATGACTGTTACATCCAACTATTGACACTTGAATTACAATTGATATGACTCAACATTACAATGCACATGTACTCATGTGAGACAACATGGCTTGAGCAAGCCTTGCAAAGCATTACTGACACTAGGTCCGTTGTGATGAGACCAACTCTTTGACATGCTTGTGATGATGAAAGTGGTGAGCTAATGCCAAGCTTGGTCATCCGTGATGGTGTGCATGCACCTCTTGGTGACATCTTGTCGAAGCGAACTCTTGCCTCCATTGCAACTGGTGCATTGGTTCGGCCCCTTCATCCAATTCGTCTGCTAACATGCACATGGTCGTCTTGGTGCGACTGAACTGGCAACACACTGATGCATAGTGTCTGTGCTGATATTCAAGTGTGTGCTGGTGGTCATGTGCATCAACTTGCCGAAGTACATCTTCAGCTCCATTTGGGTTTTCTTCTATCTTCGCCATGGTGAGTGTGTTGAATGGGTTGGATTTCATGTGTGTGCACGATGACATGCATGTTGCTGAATCCCTTGCATGTGATCAACAACACTTCTCACCGTGTCTGCTTCGTGTTAGCTGCTGGGATGGATCTTTAACTTGTGCAGGCACAGTTTCATTCGTGAGTGCACATTGCACTCACTACTGTTCTTGATCTTGTTGCAACTCGTTTTTCTGTCTCTGCAGCTTCATGTTCTTCCTTGAGTTGTTTCTTCAGCACATGCAACTCCTTCTTTGTTCCATTCTCTTTCTTCGTGTGCCCTTTATGTCGTGCTGTCAACTCATAGCCTGAATCTTCAAAGTTTCTTTCATTATCAATGGATCTGCTTGATCTTGCAAATTTATCTTGCCTCTGTGTTGTCAACAACCTTCCTCTTACATTCACTGCATTCACTGCATTCGATATGCTGCCTTCTGCTAATGTTCATGATGCTTCTTGTTGTGATGTTGCTGATGTCATATCTTGATGTCTTTGTATACGAACAACTTGATGTCTCCGTGAGTAGGCAAGCTCATATACACTTGATCGATTGAATCTCCAGGTGTGCTTTGAACAATGTCTTCGACTCTTCTCTCTTGGAAACCATTGTACCTGCAGTGCTGAGAGGCAGATGAGCACCTGTAATACCTGGGGACATGGCAAGACTCATGGAAAGAAAATTTGTCAGTCGAAAACCAAAATGTACTTGAGAACTGACTTGCAACATACCTGTGTGACTGATAATGAAGGTTGCACACTTTCGGCCGGGAGGTTGAGAGACTAACTACCAAGACTGCACAAGGCACAATCTGGGTTGCTGGGAGATTGACTAAATGTTGGAAATGTGCAATGCACAGTCCAGTATGGTTGCTGACTACTGGGATTGCGAATGCACAATCTCAACTAGCAATGGCTACAGGCTCAGTGGATGCATTGCACAATTTTCTTGGCCAGCAATCACTATCCCTCAAGATTGCACAAAACAGGCCTCAGGAATAGCTGCGAGGTAGAAATGCACATTTCTGGGCAGGAAGGTAGAGCGTTCCCTCTCAAGATTACGCAATGTTGTCTTGGTGAGGCAGAGTCTGGGCCGAGGTTGGTTAGGACTCGCCGACAAGAAACTGAAAGTGAATGTGAGTGTGAATGCATGCTAATACTGAGTGTAAGCATAAGTGAATGATCATGCATGCAAATGTTGAATGACAGATTCAGAAAATGGAACAACATGCATGTGGTGAGGCGATTTACCAAATCGACGATCATTCACGAAAAACAGTTTCATGCATGTGATAGCAGTGAGATGTTGATGAAAACTCAAACAATGATAGGACAAGCTAACATACATGTAAATGCCAACAAGCATTCAAAGAAATCAAGTAAAAAATAATCATACAAGCGAAAACATAAAAAGTGAAAGAAATGTAACACAAGGCATGGGAAGCGGGCTTACCCCAAAACAACTGAGCTGAATGTGCCGAATGCTCCTAGATCTGATGTGGGATTTCAGAGATGTAAGGTTGATGTGAGGAATGAGCTCTGTAGTGTCCGGTTGATGAGTTTTGATAATATCAAGGTTGTGATGCGCATGCCACAAATCTAGGGAAAACGACACTTGTTGGAAGGTTTCTGAAATGATCCTTGCATGTAACGTCTAATTGATAAACATAGGTCCCTGACACAAGAGATGCCTTTACATGCTGCCTTGGGAGCAGTAGCGCATGCATGCAAGTTATTTTTGCTCGGTCTGGGAGGGAACCAGTCAACTCAACTGCACATGTAAGAGACTAGTCGACTGCTAGAAGGAAATCCGCATTTTTGGCTGACTTTCGAGGAGATCTACGTAATTTCTGGGTAGAGCAGCTGACTACTACTCAGATTTGCGCAAATTTTGGGCTGAGCAGTCCTACTAGGGAAAATTGTGCAATTCCTAGTGGGAGGGTTAGTCTAGTAGGATTGACAATCCTGGAGCCCAGTAGGGTGCTAGATAGGATTGCGCAATTTCTGGAGGGAAGGCTGGTTTCCCTCCATAAATGTGCAATTTTCTTGGGTAAGCCGCTCATCCTACAGCTAGACCATGTCCGGGTGAACAACTTGTGAGGGGAATGGATCAAGTTGTGATCAACATACTACGTTTGTGCAAGAAAAACATTGAAGCTTGTAAACTTGTCGAAGCAAGGCAAGCTACTGTGAAGGTTGGAAGGGAGGCTCCAAAACAAAGCTAAGGAAAAATTTTGGAGGGTGGTTGTAACCACTACAACACTTGGCGATACATTGGTAGAACTCTAGCTCTCTGGATGGACCTTGTTTGTGAAAAGAAATTCTAACACCTCTGAAAGTATTGTTTAGCTCTTAGCTCATCTTGGTTTCACACTAGCTTGATTTTAAGATGTAGGATCTCCAAGCTCTTGGTCGATTGACACACATTCCAAGCCAAGGTAACGTAGTTGTTTCGATTAGGGTTTAGGGGTATATTGGTGCACAAGCAGTATAGTTGTCAGAGTTTTAGTTTCATATCTAGTGTTGCTCTGCTACCAGCAGGCCTGGACAATACCCCAACGGAGTCACATAGGAACATAAGCATGCCTCTGTTGCTAGCGAGCCTGGTCAGTACCCGACGGAGTTACTTGCACCACCTCCCTATGCATGAAGCCTTTCTCTTCTTTCGCCTTATTCATTTTGATTTTGAAATTTCTTCACTCATCATTTTTTTTTCATTTTTCGTTTTTCACTGCGCATAACACTTATTCATTTCAGAGGCGGAAGAGGGATCCCAACTTATTGAGAGAAGAAGAGATTGTTCAAGAAAAGAATTGGTTTATTATACCTCTGATGTGTTTGTTAAGGTTTTCTCCCTCACCTTACTCTACTTGATTGATCTAACAAGAGTTAACCAAAAAATAACGGTCTAGAGTAGGACCATGACACTAGTTAGTGTGCAAACATTGTATTTTTACGAAGGTTCAATTCAAATAGTACATATTTTCCATCGACATATCGTGGATTGAAGGTAACAAGTTCTTCATACAGAGGCAGGATGACAGATAACCAAGTAGTGATAGCAGCACAAGGCCTCTTGGACTTTACCCATCTTGCTTCAAGAGTCATACACGGTTTCATGTTAAACTATCCTATGAAATGAAACAAGCGAACTAACCAACAACAAAGCAAAGTAAATGCAAAAGAAAAAGTGAATGAAAAGCAAGTAAGAAAGCAAGCAAGAAGACAAAAACACAAACAAACAAAGTAAGCAAACAAACATGCAAGCAAACAACTCAAAAGTAAACACTGCTCCTACTCCTAAGCTAACAGTGCATGGGTCACCTCACGTGAAGTGATACTTCCAATGAAGCCATTGGTGCATTGATTGACACATGTTGGTGGAGGCATGGTTCGCAAACAAGATAGTTGTGTGAACCAGCGAACAAGAAAGATGTAACAGTGAAGACAAACACACTCCAAGCTTACAAGTGACCATAGAACAAAGATGAGTGATAGTGAATGAAATGCATTCTATGGTGCTGCCATGATGTTGTGATACATTGCGTGCAAATGTTGAATGTATGAATTCTCTTGACTATGACATGCAAGCAAATGTGAGAAAGGTAGACCATTTGTGTTGTGCATGTGTGCTTGCTGTGTAATATTCCTCCAATGCATGAGTGATGGGATCATGTAGTCTGAGTCGAGGAAGTGAAATTTGGGTGTTTGGTTGATATTTTATGCAAAAGAGAGAGTGATGAGGAGCCTTGAGTGTTTCAACAATTTCCTGACTGGAAGTGAAACCAACCTTAGGACAACGAGGGCCTAACATAACCATCAGCTCGGGCTGAAGTGCCTCGATAGTCTAGGGGATTTGACTTCGTTGACAGATAGATCATTGTAGACCAATATCTTGGATAGATTAACAACAATTGAATCAACATCATGATCGAGTGAGGAAGTGAATAGATCACGACAACCAAGATCAGAAAATTCAAGATGTTCGTTGGCATCCTCATGATTTGATGAATCGGGTAGAGGGGTATATGAGAAGAAAAGATGTTCACCCTTTGTGTTTTCAAGAAATATAGATGACAAATTGGATGCATGTTCCAAGGAATATGTATCCTCTCTGCATTGTAATGGAAAAATGACATCTAACGTGTCCTGTGAATGATCGAAAGTAGAAGAATATGGAAATGATTTTTCACAGGGGAAATCAGCAGTGGCAAAATCACAAGGGATGTCAGGATGAAGCGGATGAGGCATGGCTAGAAGGGAGTCATCCTTCACCTCGGGCTCTTATTTAGATTTTTGCACACACTCATCATGAATGATGGCACAGGTTGGTTGCATAACACTAACTCCATCGACAACTTGATCTTTGTTCACAACAGGTGAGAATTTTGGAGTGGGTGAACACAAGACAATACAATCCAGAGGATCAACATAATGCAAGGATAGCGGCTGAGGGAACGAGTCCACGTGACAACCAATAGACTTGTGAGCCAAATCTATGCAAATCTCAAGAGTAGATGGGGTGGGAGGATGTAACAATTGAACCGAGGCGTGTGCTTGATCTCCCACATCACTCCGCAGTGGTGGAGTTGTTTGATGAGGTGAAGGTAGACATTCACTTGTGACAACAACTGCACTTGCCTGTGATTTTGCAGCTCCATCAACGAAGTGTTCTGAGTGGGGTTCAGATATGTGAAGAAGATACTCAAATCTTCCATCAAGAAATTCCCAATCAATATCATCTTCCAAGAATCAATATGTGAGATTACAAAAGTGTGTGTGAAATTGTTCAACGGATTCATCGGGTGCTTTTCATAATTTCAAAATTTCTTTGTTGAGTGCTTTACAATCATAGTGATTGAAAGCATGGTCTATCTCTGCTACTAGATGAGCAAGAGAATGAATAGAATTTTCGAGCAGCGTGACACACTAGTGCATTGGGTATGCTCAAAGCATATAGATGAACAACACGCAACTCATGTATTCTTCAAAGAATCCATGTCTTTCCCATGAGCCTACAATGTCGAACACATGCCTTACCAAGGCTACATAGCCTTCACCATCAAAATTTTATGAGACAAGTTATTCAAGAGCCTTTTCAGGATGATGAAATCGTTTCCATAAGACATACATTCCGGAAGAGAAACTCAGTAGTGAGTCATGATAGATGTGTAGAGATTCAAAACAGATGTGAGGACTCAGCTTGCCATCTGGCCCTCCTTTTAGTGCCAAAATGTTGACAGTGTTGGACCCGCCAACATGTGATGGGATATCTCTATTAAGAAGTTCCAATTAGACCTCAAACCATTTGGTGTAGGAGTCCCATCATTGGGTTGTATAGTATGCCTTGACCACGATCTTGCATAGAGGAAAGTAAGATAAATCTGTCAGTAGCAAAGGTGTGCCCGTTGCAGTGAGTCAAGGAAGGTGCATGAGAGGTTCTCACACAGGTGGGTTGAGATGAGGGTGAAGGTGAGTTCTAGTTTGAAAGGGATCAGTCCCAACTTGGCTAGGAACACAGAACACACAGGACATACACAACTTCTGGTGGAGTAGTCCACTCGGATGCGGTATTCGCAACATACAAGGTAAGATAACATGTACAACACTCATGGATTAGTCCGAATGAGTGCAACGGTTGTTACAACAAGGTTCATGTGAAAGGTCTGTTTGATTTCTGGAAGAGAAGTTGACTCAGACGAGACAGCATTAACAACATATACAACATATTTACATTAATATATTATTCATTACAACGAATGAATTAGTTCAGATGTAGAACACAGGTTAAAGCAACATGCATTACAAGTGTTAAAGATCAGTCTTACAAAAGCTACAATAAATGTGTTAAAATGTGTTGGATCTTATTATATAAAGAAGTATCAGTTCCAATCATACAATACATCCATGTAAACCCACTAGCTCCAATAGTGGAACGTTACAGCCAAATCTGCTTGCTCCTCCAAAGAGATGAACTAGCTTCATGTCGTGGAGAAGCCAAGGTGCGTTACAATACTGTCCAAGCTCTTTCCAAGATAGTCTTATTAGAAGCTTGGCTAAACAAAATCCTATACAATGAGTTATGAGGGACTATTTATAGAAAAGGGTGGGGTGACCCTTGACATTCCCCTTTGTGACAGTTCAACTACCCTCATGACTCTTCACCTACTCTATGATTATTACATCCAACTATTGACACTTGACTTACACTTGACATGACTCAACATTACAATGCACATGTACTCATGTGAGACAACATGGCTTGAGCAAGCGTTGCAAGACATCACTGACACTCGGTCCACTATGATGAGACCAAATCTTTGACATGCTTGTTATGGTGAAAGTGGTGAGTTCATGCTAATCTTGGTTGTCCGTGATGGTGAGTGTGCATCTCATGGTGACATCTTGTTGAAGCAAACTCTTTCCTCCATTCCAACCGGTGCATTGTTTTGGCCCCTTCATCCAACTCATCTGCTAACATGCACATGGTCTTCTTGGTGCGAATGAACTGGAAAACTGAATTGTAAACACACTGATGCATAGTGTCCATGCTGATATTCAAGTGTGTGCTGGTGGTCATGTACATCAACTTTTCGAAGTACATGTTCAGCTCCAGTTGGACTTGCTTCTTGTCTTCGCCTTGGTGAGTGTGTTGAATGGATTAGGTTGCATGCATGTGCATGATGACATGCATGTTACTGAATCCCTTGCATGTGATAAACAACAATGCTCACCATGTCTGCTCCTTGTTAGCTACTGGGATGGATATTTAACTTGTATGGGCATAGTTTCATCCATGAGTGCACGTTGCACCCACTACTGTTCCTGATCCTATTGCAACCCATTCATCTGTCTGTGCAGCTTCATGTTCTTCCTTGAGTTGTTGCTTCAGCACATGCAACTCCTTCTTTGTTCCATTCTTTGTCTCCATGCGACCTTCATGTCATGCCGTCACCTCATAGCTTAAGTCTCCAAAGTTGCTTTCATTATCAGTGGATCTATTTGATCTTACAACTTTGTCTTGCCTCTCTGTTGTCAACAACCTTCCTCTTACATTCCCTGCGTTCGTTGCATTTGCTGCGTTCATTGCATTCAGTATGCTGCCTTCAACTGCTGTTCATGATGCTGCTTACTATGATGTTGTTGATGTCATATCTTGATGTCTTTATAAACAAACAACTTGATGTCTTCGTGAGTAGGCAAGCTCATAGACACTTGATCAACTACATCTCTGGGTGTTCTCTAAACGGCGTCTTCGACTCTGCTCTCTTTGAAACCATTATACCTACACTACTAAGAGGCATATGAGCACCTGTAATACCTGGGGACATGGAAACACTCATGGCAAGAAATTTGTCAGTCAAAAACCAAAATATACTTGAGAACTGACTTGCAACATACCTATGTGATTGATCATGAAGGTTGTGTACTTTCAGCCGGGAGGTTGGGAGACTGACTGCCAAGACTACACAAGGCATACTCTGGGCTGCTGGGAAACTGATTTACTACTGAAACTGCACAATGCATAGTCCAGTCTAGCTGCTGAATGCTAGGATTGTGCAATGCACAATCTCAGCTAGAAATGGCTGCATTGCAAAATTTTCTTGGCCAGCAGTCAATGTCTGTCAAGATTGTGCAAAATAGACCTGGGGAATAGCTACTGGGTAGAAATGCACATTTCTAGGGAGAAAGGTAGAGCCTTCCCTCTTAGGATTGCGTAATGTTGTCTTGGTGAGGCAAAGTCTGGGCTGAGGTTGGCCAGACTCACCGAAAGGCAATTAAAAGAATGTGAGTGGGAATGGATGATGATACTAAGTGTAAGCATAAGTGAATGATCATGCATGAAAATGGTGAATGACAAATTCAGAAAATGGAACAACATGCATGTGGGCGAGGCGAGTCGCCAAATCAATGATTGTTCGCGAAAAATAGTTTCATGCATGTGACAACTGTGAGATGTTGATGAAAATTGAAACGGTGCTAGGAAAAGCTAACATACATATAAATGATAGAAAGCATTCAAAGAAATCGAGCAAACAGTACTCATACAAGCGAAAACACAAAAAGTGAAAAAAATGCAACACAAGGCTTGGGAAGCGAGCTTAACCCAAAACAACTGAGCTGAATGTGCCGACTGCTTCTAGATGTGATGTGGGATGTGAGAAATGAGCTTTGCAGCATCCGGTTGATGAGTTTTTATAGTATCAAGGTTGTGATGTGAATGCCACAAATCTAGGGAAAGCGACACTTGGTGGGAGGTTTATGAAATGATCCTTGCATGTAACCTCCAACTGCTAAACATAGATCCTTGAGACAAGTGATTCCTTTGCATGCTACCTTGGGAGAAGCAGCCCATGCATGCAAGTCATTTTTTCTCAGTTCGAGAGGGAACCAATCAACTCAGATGCACATGCAAGGGACTGCTAGAGGGAATGCGCATTTCTGGCTGGGAGCTGGAATGAATGCCCAAGAGATCTACACAATTTATGGGCAAAGCAACTTATTGCTGTCCAAATTTATGCAAATTGTGGGCTAAGTAGCCATGCTAGGGAAAATTGTGCAATTCCTCCTAGGAGGGTTGACTAGCAATATTATGCAATCTTGGAGCCCAGTTGGCTGCCAGAGAGGATTGTGCAATTTTTTGAGGGAAGGCTGGTTTCCCTCTAGAAATGCACAATTTTCTTGGGGAAGCTGCTGAGCCTGCAATTGGACCAAGTCCGCGTGAACAACCTGTGAGGGGAATGGATCAAGCTGTGATCAAACAGTTACCTTTGTACAAGAAAAACATTGAAGCTTGCAAACTTGATGAAGCAAGGAAAGTTTTTGTGAAGGTTGGAAGGAAGGCTCCAAAATGAAGCTAAGGAAAAATTTTGGAGGGTGGTTGTATTCGCTACAACATGTTCCAACGTTGCATTATGACAAGGATTGTATCTTCGTCCAATGTCATATTATGACAAAGATTGTATCTTTGTCCAATGTCATATTATGACAACATAGTCATCCATGGTCAACCATGGTCTGACAACGCATTGTGTCAAAGATTGTCTTGATATCAAAATTAACCATGGTCAACGATTGCCCAACATTACGTTGTGAGAAAGGTTGTCTCAATATGAAAGTCAATCATGGTCAACCCTAGTCCAATGTTGCATTGTGACAAAGATTTTGTCAATATGAAAATCAATTGTGGGCAACTATGTGTATTTTAGAGTTTATAATATTTATCTTAGGGTTTATATACCTTGGGTTTATAATATTTATCTCAGGGTTTATATACCTTTGGTTTATAATATTAATCCCTTGGGTTTAATATTATTCCCTTGTGTTTATAATACCTTGGGGTTTTATAATTGTCACATCGTGTCAAAGCTTGTGTTAATATGAAAATCAACCATGGTCAACCATGTTCCAACGTTGCATTGTGACAAAGATTGTCTCAATATGAAAATCAAGCATGTTCAACCATGGTCAATCATGGTTAATAACCATGGTCACATTGTGACCAATATTGTCTCTTGGTCCAATGTCACATTTTGTGAACCATGGTCATCCATGGTCAACCATGTTCTAACGTCACATTGCGTCAAAGATTGTTTCAATATGAAAATCAACCATGGCCAATCATGGTCAACCATGGTCAATAACCACAACCACATTACGACAAAGATAGTCTCTTGATCCAACGTGACATTATGACAACATGGTCATCCATGGTTAACCATGATATCATGTCGCATTGTGACAATGATTGTCTTAATATGAAAATCAACCATGGTCAACCATTTTCCAACGTTGCATTATGAGAAAGATTGTCTCAATATGAAAATTAACCATGGTTAACCATAGTCCAACGTCACATTATGACAAATATTTTGTCAATATGAAAATCAACCATGGTCAACCATGTTTATTTCAAGGTTTATAATATTATTCCCATGTGTTTATAATCCTTTGGGTTTTTAGTATGAATCCCTTGGGTTTATAATATTTATCTTAGGGTTTATATACCTTAGGTTTATAATATTAATCCCTTGGGTTTAATATTATTTCCTTCGGGTTTTATAGTTGTCACATTGTTTCAAAGATTCTCTCAATGTGAAAATCAATCATGGTCAACCATGGTCCAATGTTACATTATGACAATGATTATCTCAATACGAAAATCAACCATGGTCAACCATGGTCCAATGTTTCTTTGTGACAAATATTATCTCAACATTAAAATCAATCTTGGTCAAGCATGATCAACCATGGTCCCATGTCGCATTTTGACGAGGGTTGTCTCAATATGAAAATCAACCATGGTCAATCATAGTCAACCATGGTCAATAACCATTATCACATTATGACAAATATTGTCCCTTGGTCCAACGTCACATTGTGACAACCATGGTCAACCATGTTCCAATGTCCCATTGTGAAAAATATTGACTCTTCATCCAATGTCACATTATGACAACATAGTCATGCATGGTCAACCATGGTCTAACCCCGCATTGTGTCAAATATTGTCTCGATATCAAAATCAACCATGGTCAACCATTGTCCAACGTTGCATTGTGAGAAACATTGTCTCAATATGAAAATCAATCATGGTCAAACATAGTCCAACATCACATTATGACAAAGAAAATCAATCATGATCAACCTCTATGGGGTCCGGGGCAGTGCCCCGGGGAATTTTTGTTTTTGGACCCATGGTTTTGTCCATGGTTTTGAGCATGATTTTTGCATGATTTTGGGCGTGATGGTTTTCTGTCCATGGTATTGGATGCTTTGGCATGTATATATATGTATTGTGACATTGAAAGGAACATAATGAAAAATCAATCTGGTAGTCTCGGTTTTGGGATCTAGGGGAAAATATCTGTGTATATTTGTTTTATGTGTTATGCTCTTGCTTTTGTTTATTTTTGTCTTTAGAATTCGTATGCAGGTAATTAATGTATGGGGTTAAAACCTACAATTGGTGTCAGAGTTGTTTTGGCTTCAAGGGTATGCCTTTGGTTGTTGAGGGGTTTCGCTCGGGCCTGTGGTAGACCTTATTCAGTGGGAGATATGCGAGATCGATTCTAGTGGTAAAAGAAGATGGCGAGCAATGGAAAGATAGAGATTGAGAAATTTATTTGTCAGAGTTTTGAGTTGTAGAAACTCAAGGTGGAGGATCTGTTGGTGGATAAAGATCAGTGGATTGTGGTATATCTGTGCACTAAACCAACGGGAATGTTCGATTAAGAATGGAGGAATTTGGATTGGAAGGCAAAGAGCACAATACGATTATGCATCTCAGACTTAGTATTGCTAAATGTATCAGGGGAAGCTACAATGAAGGCTTTGTGGGACAAGTTAGGGACTTTGTACCAATCTAAGTCTGGTAAATAAATTGTTCCTATGGAAAAAGCTGTATAACCTGAGGATGAAATATGGAGACTTGATGACAGAGCATATGAATGCATTCAATACTGTGGTAAGTTAGTTATTATTTGTTGATATTAAAATTTTAGATGAAGATAAGTGCATCACTTTGTTGTGTTCTCTACCAGATTCGTGGGATAATCTAGTTATTAAAATAGGTAGCAATGCAACTGCCTTGCAATTTGATGAAATAGTCTCATCCTTACTGAAGGAGGAGATGAGATGGAAAAATATGGAGAGCCAAAATGGTGATGCCTTGTCTTTACGTGGACGGTCCCAGAACAAAAACAAAAATAATTCATTGAGTGGGAGACCTAAATTTAGAGGGAGATATAAATCCCTCCAGGAAAACCTATAAGGTGTGCTGGAAATGCAGAAAGGAAGGGAACTACAAAAGGGACTGCAAATCTAAATCTCCTGAAAAAGGAAAGGGATCTGATGATGCTCCTTTTGCAGAGGCAAAAACCACCTTAGATGAAGGTGGGGATGTGTACTTGGCTTCTTCAAGTACACATGTAGATCGTGAGGCATGGTTGATTGACTCAGGTGCATCCTTTCACTTCACTCCCGATAGACAGTGGTTATGTGAGTATGAGAAATATGATGGTGGTGATGTCATCTTGGGGGATGACAAGAAGGCTAGAATCAACGGTCATGGAAAATTCAAGTTGAAGTTGCAAAGTGGAAGGATTAGAACAATTTTGGGTGTTCTGCATATTCCTGCATTAGCTAGAAATCTGATTTATGTAAGCTGGATTATGGAGGTGCAAAACAGTGTTCGAGAAAGATACCTACAAGATGGTTCGAGGAGCACTAGTATTAATGCAGGGAGTACGGATTGGAACTCTATACAAGCTACAAGGTAGAACTGTTGTTAGTGGGTGCAACAGTTCTATGGTTCTTGAAAGTGGAGCAACAAATCTAGTGGTCTCTGGAGAAAAGACCACACTATCACATCAAATGCTTGGACATATTGGAGAGAAGGGCCTTCGAATACTTCATGGTAAAGGTATGGTAGAAGGTATGACTAATATCTCTCTAGATTTTGATTTCTGTGAAAATTGTGTAGATGGGAAGAAAAGTCAGGTGAGTTTCCCCTCTGGTGGTAAGAGGGCGAAACAGATATTAGAGTTTGTGCACAGTGATGTGTTTAGGCCTGTGAAGGTTCCATCACTGGGTAAGTCTGTATACTATGTATCATTTATAGATTACTTCTCAAGGAATACATGGATATATTTCCTCAAGAAGAAATCTGAAGTCTTTGACAAGTTTAAAGAATTTAAGGCTTTGGTGGAAAACCAGATAGAGAAGACGATAAAGGCGTTGAGGACAGATAATGGTGGAAAATTTTGCAAGAAGGAATTTGAAGAGTTCTCCAAGAAGTGTGGTATAGCATCAAATAAGACTATTCCATACACACCTCAGATAAATGGAGTTGCAAAAAGAATGAACAAGACGTTAATGGAAAGGGAAAGAAGCACGCTCAGTGGTGCTAGGTTAGGACAGGAATTATGGGCAGAGATGGTGGAGACTGCATGTTACTTGGTCAACAGATCACCTTCATCAGTGTTGGAGGATAAGACTTCAGAAGAGGTATGTACTAGTAAGAAACCTTCTCTTTCACATCTAAGGGTATTTGGATGTGATGCATATGTACATGTTTCAAAGGAGAAAAGAACAAACTTGAATAGTAAATATGAAAAGTGCATCTTTATTGGGTATAAGGATGGTTTAAAGGGTTATAATCTTTGGAACCCAATAACAAGGAATATTGTGTAAAACCAAGATGTGGTGTTCAAAGAGGTGAAATATGTTATTAAACATGACGTCCAACCAAAGGAACATGAGAAGATAGAGTTTGAGCTTAAGGAGGAAGAATCAGACTCTACAACAGAAGAGAAATCATAAGATGAAGAGCCACAAACTCTGGTTGTGAAAAGATCAATTTGAGAAAGAAGGCAACCAGAAAGGTATAGTCCATTTGATTTCTATTTAAATTTTTCTTTATCTATTACTGATGATGATCCCAGAATTGTGAAGGAAGCAGTAGACTCAGAGGATGGAAATCTATGGAAAGAGGCTATGGCTGATGAAATGGCATCTTTGCACAAAAATAAGGCTTGGGATCTGGTGGAGTCACCGGCTGGAAGGAAACCCATTGGCAGCAAATGGGTGTTCAAGAAGAAGATGAATGCAAAAGGGAAGGTGGAAAAATACAAAGCTCGGTTGGTAGCAAAAGGTTATTCCCAAGTGCTGGGAATTGATTTTGGTGATATTTTTTCTCCTGTTGCCAAGGTAGCTTCTATTAGATTACTTTTATCTATTGATGCTACTTTTTATTTTGAGGTAGAAATGATGGATGTGAAGAAAACATTTCTTCATGGGGATATGGAAGAAGAGATCTACATGAAGCAACTTGAAGGATTTGCAGTGAAGGGTAAGAAAGAATTGGTATGTAAGTTAAAGGAGTCTCTATATGGGTTAAAACAATCACCAAGGATGTGGTATCAGAAATTTGATATATTTATATGGGGACTTTGCTTCACTGGAAGCAAAGAAAATCATTTTGTGCATTTTAAATTAATTGGTGACTGTGTTATTTATCTGGTCTTGTATGTAGATGATATATTGCTGGCTGGAAATGACAAAGAAATTATCCAAGATTTGAAGACCCAGTTGTCTTCCAAATTCGACATGAAAGATCGTGGTGCTGCAAACTATATTTTGGGCATGGAAACTAAAAGAGATCAGACAAAGAGGAAGCTCTGGTTAAACCAGAGGAAGTATGTCGAGACAATACTACAGAGGTTTAATATCCATAATAGTAAATTGTGAAGGTTCCTATTCCTATAGGTGTAAAGTTATATGTTGAACAATGTCCCAAGGCACAAGAAGAGGAAGAGGACATGTCCCATGTTCCATATGCAAGTACAGTCTATTAGAAAATTATATATTGTAGAGAAATGGAGCACATAAAATATATTGTAGAAATATAAACACATAAAACAAGAGAGACACATATATACGTGGTTCACCCAATTCGGGCTACATCCACGGAGAAACAACCAATCTTTCGTTTTATATTTTCCAGCAAACTAAAGAGATACAACCTACAACAGATCCGCTATAATTACCTCTTCACTCTCACACAATCTCATCTCTCTTTCTCACTCAGAAGATAGATCTACATAGACGCAATACAATTCCCTCATATATAGTAAGGGATTGCCTTCTAGGGAAAAAAACCCTAAATTAAACATAACTTCTACCATCAGATCTCTGCCTAATGAATGACCCAAATTGACTACGAAATTGCAACATTTTACAAGGAAATTTTACATCTATTTTTAGCTTCAATGGCACTGCCCTTGATCCCCTACCAGGGGGGGGCTCCCAAAGATTACAACCGCACCCCCCACCCCCAAGACTCCCCTTGGAGCACAAATATTACGGGCAGAGTTGTCGACACATTATGAACTAGGGTCCAATGCGGTGATACCTTTGAATAAAGAAGATAATCAGGCTCCACACCCAACAATCTTCCACTTGGAGATTGATTATAACAACTCCACCGCTGCTTCATTTGCTGGAGAATGACTCCACTTTGGACCTGGTTGTTTCTCATCTTCATCATCATACTTGAAGACCAATTGAAATTGAGCAATATCTCAGTTTCTCTCTGGTTACAAATTTTGTTAACATATCTGCAGGATTCTAGCTAGTGTATATCTTTTCCAACTTCAACTATCCATCTTCCAACACTGATCGTATGAAATGATAGTTGAGCTGTATATGTTTTGTCTTGGAATGAAATGAAAATTTCTTTGCAAGATATATGGCACTCTGGTTGTCACTGTATAACCTGCCCAACTCCTACTTCTTACCCAATACATCCAGAAACCTTTGTAACCAAATCATTTCTTTACTAGCCTCTGTAACAGCAACATACTATGCTTTTGTTGTTGAGAGTGAAACAACACTTTGTAGTTTTGAAACCCAACTGACATTTGTTCCACCTATAGTAAACACATACCATGTGGTTCTCTTCCTGTTATCTCTATCACTCGCCATATCTGCATCAACATATCCCTATAGAGAAATGTTTGAACCACTAATGCATAATTCTTGATTTGTGGTACCTCTCAAATACCTAAGAATCCATTTCACCACCATCCAATGTTCTTTTCCTAGATTGTTCATGTACCTACTTACAACTCCCATTGCATGTGCAATATCAGGCCTTGTGCAGACCATTGCATACATTAAGCTTCCAATTGCTGATGCATATGGAACTTTAGACATATCATCCATTTCTTCCTGAGTATTGGGACACACCTCCTTACTTAGTTTGAAATGGCTAGCCAAAGGTATACTAACTAGTTTTGCATTCTGCATATTAAATCTTTTCAACACCTTTTCTATGTACTCACTCTGAGACGATGTTAATTTTCAATTCTTCCTGTCTCTAGTTATTCTCATACCAAGGATTTGTTTTGCAGCACCCAAATCCTTCATTGCAAATGAGTTTGCCAATTTTCTTTTGAGCAGATTTATTTCCTGCATGTTAGAACCTACAACAAGCATGTCATGTACATACAATAAAAATATAATATAGCTGCCATAATTTTTACTTTTGAGATAAACATAATGATTAGAGTGACATCTATTATAACCTTTTTCAGACATAACCCTGTCAAATTTTAGATACCACTGTCTTGGAGCCTGTTTTAAGCCATACAAGCTCTTCTTCAACCTGCACACTAGTTTCTCCTTCCCTTTTACCTCATATCCTTGTGGATGCTGCATATATATCTCTTCCTCCAAATCCCCATGGAGAAAGGTTGTCTTTACATCTAACTGCTCAAGATGCAAATCTTCAGCTGCTACTAGACTTAAAATAGTTCTGATTGAAGTCAATTTAACAACAGGAGAAAATATATCATCAATGTCTATACCCTTTTTATGTGCAAACCCCTTTACCAAAAGTCTAGCTTTATACCTTTTTCTACCTCCATCTTCTTCCTTCAACCTGTAAACCCATTTATTCTACAATTCTGTTTTACCTGCAGGCAACCTGACTAAGTCCCAAGCCTGGTTATGTGCTAAGGATTCCATCTCTTCTTTCATGGTTTTCGCCCACTTCTTCCAGGTTTCTACCCGCGCTACTTCTTCATAACATTCTGGTTCATCAAAATCAATCAATAATACATAATATAATGAAGGAGAGTATCATTCACGGGGTCTACTTATCTTGGTTGATCTTCTAACACCACTTTCAGGCATTTGAGGTGCTTGTTGCTATTGTGGTTGTTGTTGTTTTGGTTATTGATCATTATGATTTTCAAGCACCTTCACTTTTTCTATGATCTAATCAAGCACTGTGTATTCTCTATTTCTTTTCCTGCAGCTGATCCTTATACAAGACATTTTCATTGAATATGATATCTTTGCTTCTAATGATTTTGTGTTTTTCATAATCATAAAAGCGATAACCAAAATCATTAACACCATATCCAATAAAGGTACATTTTTTTTTATTTTGCCTCAAGATTTTTTTCTATTTTCTTTATTAATGTGGACAAAGGCTTCACAACCAAAAGTCTTTAAAAATGAGTAGTTTACCTTTTTACCTATCCATGCCTCCTCTGGAATACCACCATCCAAGGAAATTGAAGGCCCTTTGTTTATTAGATAATCAATAGTATCTACAACATCTGCCCAAAATTGTAAAGACAATCCTGCATGCAATCTCATGCACCTTGCATGCTCCATGATTGTCCTGTTCATCCTTTCTGATACACCGTTTCTTGTGGTGTTCCTGGAATTGTCTTCTCTCCACGAATTCCATTCTCTGAACAGTACCTATCAAACTCTTTGCTACAATATTCACCTCCTTTGTCTGATCTGAGACACTTTAACATTTTTCCTATCTCATTTTCAACCAAAGCTTTCCTTCTTAAAAGTATTAAATACATCATATTTATTTCCAATACAATAAATCTAGGTTTTTGTAGTTGCATCATCAATAAAAGTAACATAATAACAAGAGCCACCGAGAGCTGATACTTGAGCAAGTCCCCAGACATCTGTATGCACAAGCTCTAATTTTTGCTCTTCTTTTCTTTCCCAACTTTGAGGAATTTGACTCTCTTTTGTTTTCCATATACACAATTCTCATAAAATTTTAAATCAACATGCTTTAAACCTGGCAAAAAATTTCTTGAGTGAAGAATCTACATCCCCTTCTCACTCATGTGCCCGAATCTATGATGCCACAATGCCGTATCTTCTCCTATAAATGTTTAAGCATTAACTGAGTTAGAAATACCATTGCATAAATACAATGTACCAACCTTTTCTAATTTTTCTATTACCAGGGCTCCTTTAGTGACCTTCCAGGTTTTATCTGTAAAAGTAGTCACACAGCCTTCACCTCCCAATTACCTTGTTGAAATCATATTTTTCTTCATATCTAGAACATGCCTTACCTCCTTCAATAGCCATTGATTTCTATTCTATTATTTTATGAAAATTGTACCCATTCCAATGATTTTACAGGGTTTATCATCACCTAATCAAACCTATCCAAAATCTCCTTGAAAATAATCATGAAAATGTTTCCTATCAAGTGTAGCATGGAATGAGGCCCCTGAATCTACCACCCAGGCATCCATAATATTTTCTAATGAAAGAATCAAAGCATCTTGCAACACATCACCTGTCAAATTCGATTCATCATTATTTTCTAGTTGCATGTCTCCTTCTTTTCCCTTCTGAGACTTGCAGTCTTTCTTTAGGTGTCCTTTCTTCCTGCATTTCCAGCACACTATCCCCGATCTGGACTTGGATCTGCCTTTCCTTGACTTACTGCAATATCCTAGGCTCTTTCCTCTTTCCATTTTTCTTTCCCTAGACTCTCCAGCCAAAGCATTACCTAATGTCTCACTGGAGCTTTTCCGTCGCATTTCCTTGCTAAGGATTGCCCCGACAACATCATCAAACTTTAAAGTACTAGATCTAGAGACAGAGTTACTAATGGCCATAACTAAACCATTCCAACTTTCTGGCAATGATCATAGAAATAACAAATCCCTAACTTCATCATCAAAAGTTACCCCTACAAAACTTAATTGACTCGTAATTGTATTAAATTCATTTAAATGATCAGCAATAGATCCACCTTCTGACATATTCATATTAAATAAATGCTTCATAAGAAATACCTTATTTGAGGCCGATGGTTTTTCATATAGTTTGTCCAATGCCTTCATTAAACCCTCCGTTGTCGTTTCCTTTGAAATATTAGATGCTACCGATATCTCTAGGCACAACTGTATTGTTCCAAGTGTCTTTCTGTTGAGAATATCACATTATGTGTATGTCATACTCATCGACTTCTTTGCCTTTCTGCTTAATGGTTGGTACAGATATTTCTAGTACAAATAATATTCCATCTACATCTTCCATAGCTGGTAGTTTTGGCTGTTAAATATTTTGACCCTAAACCTACCATCTTCTGCCATTGCTCCCACTCGAACTAGGAACCCTTCTCTCCTGCGAGTTTATTAGCCAAATAGACTTCAGCTCTGATACCAGTTGTTAGAAAATTATATATTACAGAGTAATGGAGCACATAAAATATATTGTAGAAATATAAACACATAAAACAAGAGAGACACAGATATACGTGGTTCACCCAATTTTGGGCTACATCCATAGAGAAACAGCCAGTCCTTCCTTTTATATTATCCAGCAAATTGAAGAGATACAACCTACAACAGGTCTGCTATAATTCCCTCTTCACTCTCACACAATCTCCTCTCTCTTTCTCACTCAGAATAAAGATATACATAGATGCAATAAAATTCCCTCATATATAGTGAGGGGTTGCTTTCTAGGGAAAAACAACCTAAATTAAACATAACTTCTATCATCAGATCTCTGCCTAATAAATGACCCAGATTGATTACGAAATTACAATATTTTACAAGGAAATTTTACATCTATTTTAAGCTTCGGGGGTGTTGCCCCCAATCCCCTATTGGTAGGGGGGGCTCCAAAAGATCGCAGCCACCCCCCGTGGACCCGCCTTGTAGCACAAATATTATGGGCGACATTGCCACCACATTACAAATTGGGGTCCAATGTGGTGATACCTCTGAATATATAAGATAATTACGCTCTACACTGAACATAGTTGGTAGCCTGATCTATGCGATGGTATGTACTAGACAAAACATTGCACATGTAGTGGGAGTATTGAGCAGGTTTATGTCAAAACCAGGGAAGGAGCATTGGACAACAGTGAAGCGGGTTTTTAGGTATTTGCATGGCACTAGTGATTATGGTTTGTGCTACCAAGGAAGACTAGGATTGGCAGAGTTTTAGATATCCGTGGATTTGTTGATGCAAACTGGGCTCGAGATCTGGATCAGAGAAGATATACAAGTGGGTATATGTTTAACCTATTTGGAGGTGTATTTAGTTGGATGAGTAAGAAAAAATATGTAGTGGCATTATCAACTATAGAGGCAGAATACATGGTAGCCACTCATTCAAGCAAGGAAGCAGTTTGGTTGTAGAGATTGTCTTCAAGAATGGGGTTAGTACAGGGAGCTATAAGGATAGACTGTGACAACCAAAGTGAAATTTTCATGGCAACGAACCCTGATTATCATTCAAAGACAAAGCACATTTATGTTCAATATCAGTTTGTGAGGGATATGATAGAAGACAAAAAGGTGTTGCTCGTAAAAGTGGACACTTTGAAGAATACTGTAGATGCATTGACAAAATATGTGAGCTCTGAGAATTTCTCTGGGTGTAGAGAAGCTATGGGCATTGTAGGGCTGGATAAATGACTAAGATCTCCTGTGGCCCCTTGTGGAAAGAAAACAACAAGGGGGAGAATGTTGGGTTGTGTTATATTATTTCCATGACTAGCTCCCCTAGTTAAACAGGGGGATTAGAGGGGGGCGAAACCCCCCCTTCATTGGGAGCACCCCTTATGACTCCCCCACTGCACATTTGGCGCAATGAAGGGGGGGCTCCATCCCCCCTCTAACCCCCCTATTTAACTAGGGTAGCTAGTCATGGAAAGAATATAACACAACCCAAAAATTTTAGGGTTTATAATATTTATCTTAAGGTTTATATACCTTGGGTTTATAATATTTATCCCTTGGGTTTAATATTATTCTCTTGGGTTTAAAATCCCTTGGGTTTTTAGTATTAGTCCATTGGGTTTATTATTCCCTTAAGTTTCTAATATTTATCTTAAGTTATGTATACCTTGGGTTTATAATATTAATGCCTTTGGTTTAATAATAGTCGCTTGGGTTTATAATACCTTGGGGTTTTATAATTGTCACATTGTGTCAAAGATTGTCTCAATATGAAAATCAACCATGGTCAACAATGTTCCAACGTCACATTGTGACAAAGATTGTCTCTTGGTCCAAGGTCACATTGTGACAACAATGGTCATCCATTGTCAACCATGTTCTAACGTCACATTGTGACAAAGATTGTCTCAATATGAAAATCAACCATGGCCACATTGGGACAAATATTGTCTCTTGGTCCAACGTAACATTATGACAACATGGTCATTCAAGTTCAACCATGGTATGATGTCGTATTGTGACAATGATTGTCTTAATATGAAAATCAACCATGCTCAACCATTGTCCAATGTCACATTGTGAGAAATATTGACTGAATATGAAAATTAATCATGGTCAACCATAGTCCAATTTCACATTGTGACAAATATGTTTTCAATATGAAAATCAACCGTGGTCAACCATGGTCAACCATGTTTATTTCAGGGTTTATAATATTATTCCCTTGGGTTTATAATCCTTTGGGTTTTAATATGAATCCCTTTGGTTTATTATTCCCTTCGGTTTATAATATTTACCTTAGGGTTTATATACCTTAGGTTTATAATATTAATCCATTGGGTTTAATATTATTGCCTTGGGTTTATAATACCTTGGGATTTTATAACTGTCACATTGTGCAAATTATAATATTTCACATTATAACAAATATTGTCTCAATATAAAAATAAGCCATGGTCAACCATGTTCCAACGTGCATTGGAAATAGATTGTCTCAATATAAAAATCAACCATGGTCAACCATATTCAATAACCATGGTTACATTATGAGAGATATTGTCTCTCAACCCAACATCACATTTTGAAAACCATGGTCATCTACGGTCAACGATGTTCCAACATTGCATTGTGACAAAGATTGTCTCAATAGGAAAATCAACCATGGTCATTCATGTTCAACCACATTCAATAACCATGGTCACATTGTGACAAAGATTGTCTCTTTGTCCAACATTGCATTGTTACAAAGATTGTCTCCATATGAAAGTCAATCATGGTCAACCATGATCCAACGTCACAATGTGACAAATATTGTCTCAATATGAAAATCAACCATGGTAAACCATGATTGTTTTAGGGTTTATAATATTTATCTTAGGGTTTATATACCTTGAGTTTATAATATTGATCCCTTTGGTTTAATATTATTTCCTTGAGTTTATATCCCTTGGGTTTATTAATCTAAGGTTCATATTCGTAAATTATAATGTTATTCAAAGGTTTTTTAATATTAATCATTGGGTTAAATATAAATCCTTGAGTTTAATTATTAATATAATTAAAAAAAATAATTGAATATAAACAATAAAAAACAATATTGATTATTAATGAAATAATAATATAATTAATTAGTTTAATTATTAATTATTATTTTTTAATAATTATGATGGGATTAATTATTTAATTGGACTAATTAATATTTATAAATAATTGAAATTACAATTTATATTTATATTTATTAACATATTAATTTTTTCTGTATATTATTATTATTTTTATATAATTTAATCAATGGCTTGTGTGGTAGATACAAATGGAATCTTTGATGTATATCAACCATATTTAATTAATTAAATGTAAGTTGTGGGTGAGTATTATTTTTACATGCCAACTTCATATTAAGTAATGAAGAAACTACATATATTTCTAATACTTAAAAGCAAAATAATATTTTTTTATTTATGGTTTCTTTTGTTATTACTATTTTCTAATTTATATTATATTTGTAACATTTCCATCATACTTGACTATGGAGCACCTCTTAAAAAAAAAAAATTATTAGATTTAATTTGTTTTTATATAAAAAGTTAAAATTACAAATTTGATGGTTTAAAATGTTAAATTTGATCATGGAAAGTAAAAAGCATTTTTTTACTATCAGGTACGTTTATT
The DNA here is from genome assembly GCA_000404065.3 of Pinus taeda. NCBI lineage: Eukaryota > Viridiplantae > Streptophyta > Pinopsida > Pinales > Pinaceae > Pinus > Pinus taeda. The sequence continues at coordinate 23,575 of APFE031728163.1, read as the reverse complement.
TCCTCTTAAAACTTAGTTTGAGCCATGAAACACATTAAAATAATGATAAAAAAAAATGATTAAAAACCCTAACAACTATGTAAAATGGGGCATGTAATTGTGTTATTGTTTAAGAGCTTGCATGTAAGTAAAAAGGGGCATGTAATTGTGTTAGTTTTAAGAGCTTGCATGTAAGTAAAAAGGGGCATGTAATTGTGTTAGTTTTAAGAGCTTGCATGTAAGTAAAAAGGGGCATGTAATTGTGTTAGTTTCAGTTTACATAAGAAAAATGTCAAACTAAACCTTTGATTTGAAACCCTTGGTAAAGATACTATGTTCATATACATTGACTATTGAGGTTATTGGATCAACTAGATACAAGGTGAACAGTTTCATCCATTGATCTAGAAGAGAAAAGGTAGCTAGGAGTGCAGAACAAGTTACAGGTGAAGTTGATCCAACACCGAATATAGATTCAGTGACAGAGTCCCCAGTCGTAGGAGAGAAACCTGTGACATTCCTTCCACGCATTGAATATTCGGTGTTCCAACCAATTTGAGCTGACTTAGTCAAGCTAGGTCCATTTCAAAAACCAATAACAGAGTTAATATTTTTAGTTCAAGATTGATATTGATATCCAATGTCAATAGCTGAAGTGCCATAATCATATTCATACCTGTGTTCGCCTTGAACCAGATCCCAGATTGAAGTGCCATAGCCCATAGCAGCTAGTTATTGCTTTGCTTTCTGGTTTTAAGTTTTGTGATTTGAATATGCAGATGATGTTCCCAGTTTGAGGTTTAGGGTAGATCTTGGTGCTTATATTAATCCACGTTCCCAACTCTAAACTAAATTTTCATTGATTTACTAGTCATTGCAATTCTTTTTACTTGAACACGTTTGCACAAAGTTTTTCCTTCTTGTTCACGGATTCACCTTTCCTATAACCACTTTCCAATATGTATTTCCTAAGAATACTGTCACAGATGCATACAATTTCCCAATATCTATAACAGGGATCAATTTCATAGCAGAGAGAAACTTGCTACAAAATTCATTTATGGAAAAGTTATTAGAGCCCATTATTTTGCTACTAGTGTTATCTTGAGAAATTATAGTTTCGCAACCAATTTAAGTCAAATGTAAATATGCAGTTGACATCAAGGGTAGAATCAAAATTGTATCCTCAAAAATAGGATTTCATCCCAAAGCTACAATTTCATTTTCCCAATAGAACATATACCATTGAAAATAGAACATATCTAGGTGAAAAGACAACAATTATACCATTACTCAAATAGTTTGAAAACAAAGGAATTCGAACTCCACCTACTAAGTTATTATCCTATTCCTTTGCCTTACTAACTTAGGTTGGCCAAATTGTAGTACTCGGTAACACAACATTGAGGTGATCTGATATAATTATTATGGTGGTAACGTTAAATCTAGTTCATATATAGAAATAGCAACAATTGTATCATGCGTGGAAATTGGCTCCTTGGGATATGAGAAGGACAATCCCTCAACAACTTCAACAATGTGAAATCCTCAAGGGATGCTAAATTAAACCCAACCAAGAAAGTGCAACAACTGTCTATAAATCTCAGCAAATTGTATGGACTGAATATACTAGTTGTTGCTTGACACCAGCCTTACACGACCTATACATTAGACCCTTAAAATTCTGTGTAATTATGTGTGCAACCTACACTAATATGGCAACGATTCTTTCATTTTTTCCATGCTTTATTGACAACAAACTTAGTACCTATAGCATACACACTAATCTGGCAACAGTTCTTTCATTTTTTCCATGGTTTATTGACAACACACTCAATACCTATATCATACATTTTCATAAGAAACCATGGATATGTCCCAATAAATATGAATTTGAAATTGGATGCCATTTTTCTTCTGTCCAAGATGTCTAGAGGTGTTAGAGCAAAATGTATAAACTGCACCAGAGATGGTTACCACGATACTGTGACGAGGACCAACTATGGCTTGACACTTTTCAAGCATGTTTTTCCAGCTATCAAGAACCACAATACTAACTTCCAACAACCTCTCCATATTTCTTTCATAGTTTCATGGGCTTAAATACAACTCTACTTTGGCATGATCTGCTTTGCTGCAAGTTCGTTCAATGCTGCAAGTTCATATATAAATATATTAAAGTCAAGGGAAAAGTTTTCTGGTTGCCTAAAGAACCAAGATGAAGCATGAAAAATGATGAAACAATTCAACTAAGTTAGCAAACCCTTTCGTGCTTAAGGAATGGAATTTGCGACCTCCACCAGAGGCAATTAATGCATTAACACCTTGTTTCCGTAAATCAGCAAGATCATTCGCTAGTATCTCTACAAAGCGTACTTGACCCATCAAGATAATCACGACCATTAATGAGAACATGCACTCGGATCACTTTTCAAAAGCAACTGCACGAGTAATTGATCAATATCGAAAACGAGAAAAAGAAGATAAAAATGTTTAAGAATCCAAGTTTCCCATGAACTCAGAGATGAGAAAATGTCCTATCTACAAGAATTCAAGATAAACACAACCCATAATAAAGCATATATAGTTATGGGGTACCTGCAACTAATCTAAACGTGAGTGTACACCACCATCACTCAAAAGGCCAATGAGATGACGTGTGCCATTGAGATAAAGTGTGCCATTTTCAAAGCATTCCTAAATGTATTTAAACCCTTCTCCATAATAGATTTTTCCAAAGGGAAGAGCTTGATCCACTAATTTTGCTCTGCACCCAAAGTTTTAAGAAAATTAAAAAGAAAATTCTAGTTGGGGTGGACCTTCAATCACTGAATAACTAACAATGGAATAATTAAATCAAATCTCTCTCATTTGGAGCCTTGAAATGAAGAAAAGAAACAACACTGCCAATGATTTGATCTACAAATAAGGAAGGGATAGATACATCCAAGGAAATTGGCTCACACCCTCAATAACACTGCAAAATTGAATCAAAGCCTTCTCATATGGAGGCTCAATAAAGAAAAAAAACACTCCAACAGATGATACAAAAATCTTAGATCTCACACATTATTTTGACCTATATGGCATCCTTCACCTTGAATTGATCATTGTCTTAAATGGACTAACCATTATAGACGCATAAAATTTCATCCTTGTTTCTTTGCACTAGGAAATTTTACCTGAATAATATATTAATATGACCTGTCTTTTCTCTCCAACTAGTCAAAATTGATTGGTCAATTTAAAACACTAATCATAAAGACGCTAGTCAAAATTGATTAGTGAGTTTCAAACACTAATCATAAAGACTAAATTTTACCAGATAAAACTCTGTGGAAACCACCAGTTCAAAGAAGACTAAATAGTTATTTGCAAGCCAAGAAATTCTCTTGAATGATCAAAAAAAGAAGTTATGATTCACTAAACAATAGAGAGAACACAAGAACATGCCTAGAAAACTTTTCCATCTGCAAGATGCAAGAGAATGACATTTACAAAATCTGTAATTGCTTACCCTTGAGCAAATATTCTCCCAACTCCAAGAGCATTGTGACGTACTTCACTTTTACCCATATCACCTTCAGTATGGAGTCCAACTGCAGGTCCATGTGCTTTGATCAGTGTCCATTTCTCTGGAGCCCCCTGTCACATGATAATTTATGAGTAGTGCTGCGAATTGAACTAAATTATATGCAAGTCATTGAAGGATGCAAGATTCTTTACAAAAGTTTAATCATACATGCTATCCTGCAACTAGAAAAACAACTTGGAAAAATTTCCTAGGCATTTATAACAAGTGATTTTCAAAGACCTAGATGGGAAATTTTTAAATATCCTTTAAAGTTTGCAAAAATGAATTAACAATGGGCATTAGGCAGTTGTAGGAAAATCTCATACTAATTTTGAAGTCTGGCCTAAACACTAAGATAGACATCTCAATGCACAAGGTTTTCAAGAAAAACCTTAAATTTTGGCCAATCAAGAAGAAATCATATAGCTTTACTATTCTTGAATCCTTATTCAAGAACCATATCTATCACAAACTTTAAAAAGAAAATAACGAGTAACAACCCCATTTATGTTGCAAGCATGTTCTACCCTCTATTATTCAAATATATCACTGTTTATAGCAAATTCAAAATGATCCCATTCACCCTCTTGAAATTCATAGGCAAGTTACCCAGCCTTATGTGAAAGACAAGCATAATACAATTGAAGGATAAATCAATACCCAACCTTATGTGAAAGACAAGCTTAATACATGGGCAAATGTCACATACAAAGATTAATCATCTAATATAAAGAAAATCCATATGTCATATAAAAAGATTTATAATCTAATATAAATAACCACTTGTCTTACTACTTCTTTGATCTGTGAGCCCACAATATTACCACTTGTTTATCTTGCAAACATCGAGCATGCATGATGGAAAACACAAAGCAGAGGAAATATTATACTAAGGCAATTCATAGTGCATGTTATGGTTTTTTCTGTAGGTTTTCTTTTGCCGGTTTTCTAAGAACATGTCTCAGATTAGATCAAACAACTCCAACCATAGTCCAAATGAGTAAGATTCAAGAGACTTGTCACAAAATGAGGGAAAATAAAAAATTCAACATCATAGAATGATGGAATCAGTTCGTTGGAATCAAGGAGACCAATTGGCAATTCTTTGGAGGATTATGCAAGGCCTCCCACGCTGTGTTGGTTCTCTCTCTTCAAATATCACATGGGGTTGACGGCTGTAGACTTCATCCAACAAGGTAACTAGATAGGTTTATCTTTGCTGGACTAGGCTAGGAGAATAGGATCGAACCGGGCAGCTCCCCTTCCCTTTTTTTGCATCTCTGTTTGAAAAGAACCACTTACTTTGAACTAGTCTTGCACTACATGTTCCAAAAGTTGAGGCAGATACTGAAGCCAGAAGTCGAGGAAAATATTGAAGCAACAATGGAAGTATTGTCCCAAATTTCAGATAAAATTTAGTCGGCTTAGTGAGTCTTTTTAGATACACTAGCAACAGAGCAAGTTGATCTACCTCTGCATTTGTTGTTGGATATGGAACTAGTGTTCACTCAAAAAAATCTACTAGGTCAACTGCATGATCAAAATAATAAGTTGTTGCTGGTGAGCAAAACAACAATCGATAAAAATAATACGTTGCTACTAGTGAGAAGAACCAAAATCGATAATAAGTTGCTGCTAGTGAGCAAAACCGGAATCAATTGAACAATTGAAATGGATGCGTCCATCACAGAGCACTAGCGACCATCGCTAGAAGCAGAAGGTTTTTACTCTTAGGTAACTTCTATATTTTTTCTTCATGATTTATTTCGCAAAGGCAAGCCAGTTTCCAATCCTGTAATAAGGATTGTTGCTTCTGTACCTACTTCCAAATGCAATGCGCGATAATTTTTTTGTTATTCCCACTAGGTGCCTTGGAGATCGATCGGTCGGTCATGCATTCAATGGACACCTGGTTACATGTAAATAGAAAAAAGAAGAGTGTATGGCACCTGACACCTGGAAGATGTAAACAAAAGAGTGTATGGTACCTGGAAGTGGTGGGAGATGTAAACAGAAGAGTGTATGGCACCTGGAAGCGGTGGCAGGCATACGGTGATGGTTCCTCTATTATTATGTGATGCAGTCTATGGAAATATATTTTGATTAACATAAAATGTTTGAGATTTAATGTTGGTATTAGTTCGAAGGGAAATTTCCAAATGAAAAATGCAAAGTGAAAAGATGATATAACCTATTTTTTAGCCTCCCAGCCTCGGGAAGAGGTCAAATAAGATGATCAAACCCATTAAATTTAAAAAATTTGGCTATTCATGATAGTAGCAGGTTATTCCTCATAATAATCAGGTTAAATAAATGCTAAAGCCACCATTTCGATTACAATAGTCCCCGCCTTGCCTGCGGGAGGGACTAATAAGTCATTGTCTGAGTTTAGTAATATTAGAGGTATGGTCTTGAGTTGCATTTCAGTAACACTAACTATGATGCATTCATCCTATGTGTCATGCACAAGATTTTAAACAGTATTTTAATATTTTAAACAATAGTAATTTTGTTTTTTTTACACATTTTATTTAAAAGAAGATTTTCATAACTTTCTATATATTTATATAGATTTATTTTAATTATGAATTTACTAAATTTTAAAGAGATCAAATTTATTGAGGTATAAAGTATACTTCCAAAAGTTAAAAAAAACAATACCTTTCCCTTTCACCTTCACCTTCAAAGTTCTCAACCAGTTGGAAATAGTGCCACACTTTAGCATTTGAATCCATCACAGGTCGTTCAATTTGATCCCTTCTTGAATATTCTTCCTATAAAACTGATAAAACTTCATTAATGGACAAATCTGACCTTTTATGCATGGATTTCCTGAAGCCCTTTCTTTTTGCAAAGTGTATGATCAAGGTAAATGCTTTCCAACTTTATTGAACATATTCCGCAAATATACCTTTCTTTTATGGTTTGAGTTCATTCATTTTTTCATCTTCTTGGATGTTGGACAGTTCTAACTTCTTCCGGTTTGTCATTTCCATTTTTTCTAATATGAGGGATTCACTGGCTTTATCTTCTTAGATACTGAACAATTCTGGCTTCTTTCTATCTCAATTTATTTGAACACTTTTGACCTCTTTATGTCTGAACTTCTTAGAACCCTTTTAGTTTCCTGTCTTATTGGATTCAGCACATAAATATTTTCATACCTCAATCCATTTGTCTATTTGCCCCTCCTTTCTGCAACATTTGATTAGAGTTATTCACAAATATAATTCCAATGCTTATATAGCAGATATGTTGGTGGGGACCTTGCTTCTATTTATTCAATATTATGTTATAAAAATCCACAATTTGTCATGCAACATGAAAGAACCCATGGATACACAGAGTTATATATATATATATATATATATATATATATATATATATATATATTATATATTATATATATATATATATATATATATATATATATATATATATATATATATATATTTATATATATATTATATATTATATATATATATATAGAATTCACTTTTTCAAAGATGAAATCAATTTATTGGCATTATGGGTATCTCTATGCCCACTTCCTCATGATGATTTAAACAGGGAGCGAAGAACTTCAGAAATGAACACACAAAACTCAGAACAATTGCCTATTTTGATTGCCAAGAAGGGTTTTTATACACAAAGAAGAAGTTTCTGGAGTTCGGTGGGGCGGTGGCTTCTCCAGGAAGCTGTCCATTCTCCAATGTGTCCGTCGAATCCTCCAGATCAATCTAGCCATTGCATTAATGGTGGGTGGTTGGAATTAATATCTTCCAACTCTCCCACTTAATTCCAACCATATGACAAATATACTATAGCACAATATACACGACACTATATTCTTAATTGTCGTGCTTGCTGGTCTAAGTCTCAACTAGGCTTACAATATAATCTTGATTTTCTACAACAGATAACTTACTTCTACAAAACTCAAATTTTTCCTTTCCAAGAGGCTTAGTGAATATGTCAGCGACATTCTCATTTGTATTACAGTACATTAGAGAAATTTCTTTTGATTGGACCTTTTCTCTTACAAAATGATATTGTGTGTCTATATGTTTTAACCTTGCATGACATATAGGATTGTTCCCCAGTTTGATGGTGCTTTGATTGTCACATCTGATCATTGTAGGTTTTTGTTGACCTTCACCAACATCTTCAATTATTCTTCTGAGCCATATAGCCTCACAGGTGCCACTACATAATGCTTTATATTCTGCTTCAGTTGATGACAAGGAAACTGTTGCTTGTTTCTTACTGCTCCATGATATAGCTCCCGATCCTATATTGAAGACGTATCCGGTGGTGGATTTCCTGTCATATGGATTTCCAACCCAGTCAGAATCAGAATGACTTGTCAATTCAACATTACAAGCATTAGTATATTCAATACCAAAATTGATAGTTCCCTTTAAGTATCGAAGGACGCTTTTTGTAGCTATCCAATGGCTTTCATGAGGCTTAGCCATGAATTGATTAAGTATGCTTACTGCATAAGCAATTTCTGGTCTGGTGGTAGTGAGATAATTCAGACTTCCCACTAATTGTTGATACAATGTTCCATTCACCTCTTTTGTTCCATCATCACTTCTTAATTTGATATTTTGTTCCAATGGAGTACTCACTGCTTTACATTCATTCATATGAAATCTCTTTAGTACTTCATTTGTACATTTGCTTTGTGTGATTAAGGTTCTTCCATCATTTCTCCATACTTCAAGACCTAGACAATAGTGCATCTCACCAAGATCCTTCATCTCAAATTCCTGTGATAACTTCATTTTTATATCTGTAATTAATTCATCATCACTCCTTGTTATTGGTAGATCAACATATGTAGAAAGTAATACTATATCCCCATTTCTGTCTGTCTTGGCATACAAATTAGGATCATTTTTACTATTTTTAAATCCTTTCTGAAAGAAGAATTTGTCGATTTTCTCATACCAATATCTGGGGGCCTATTTTAGTCCATATAAGGCCTTTTTTAACTTGCATACAAGTTGTTCTTGACCTTTCTTTACAATCCTTCTGGTTGAACAAGATAAATCTCTTCTTTTAAGTCACCAGTTAGAAAAGCTGACTTTACATCTAATTGATGCAGCTTCCAATCATATTTAGTTGCCAATGTTATCATTATTCTGATTTTATTCATTTTTGCAACTGGAGCAAAGGTATCTTCATAATCTATTCCTTCTTTTTGTGAATAACCTTTTCCAACCAATCTTGCCTTATACTTGTCTATGCTACCATCTGCATTAAATTTTGTCTTGTACAACCACTTTGATCCTATAGGGACTTTATTTTTAGGTAATTTTGTTAATTCCCAAGTTTCATTTTTCATTATAGAATCATATTCTTCTTTCATAGCTTCCATCCATTCTTTACGACTTTTGGCTTGTTCATAATTTAAAGGCTCAAAAACAGTCATTACTTGAGACATTAAAGCATAATCTTTATACCTGATGGGCGCTTGAATCTGTCATGTTGACCTTCTTAGAGGTTCATTACTTTGTGGAGTACCTTCTCCTTTTCTTCTATGTGGAGTGCCTTCATTTCTTTGTGGAATTTGATTCCTTGATGTGTCTTTTGGAATGTCCTTGTGTTCTAGTTCTTGAGTTGATTCCATAACTTCTTCTTCTTCCTTAGAGTTCTCATAGGAAGACTACCATGTATTATGTTCATCTTCTTTCATTTGTTTATCTACATGCTCATGAAATATAACATCTCTACTTGCAAAGACCTTGTGAGTACTTGGATCATACATTTTATATGTTTTTTGATGAGTGCAATATCCAATAAAAATACATTTGATGGCTTTGGCATCTAACTTTCTCCTATACTCTTTAGGAATATGAGCAAAGGCCTTACATCCAAATATCCATAAATGACTAATTTTAGGTTTAAAATCATAAAATGCTTCAAATGGTGTTTTATGCTCAATATACTTAGTAGGGATTCTATTTTTAAGATATACAACTATATTAATGGCTTCAGCCCAAAAACTATTAGAAAGTCCTTTACTTTTTAACATACTTCGAGCACATTCATCTAATGTTCTATTCTTTCTTTCAGCTACTCCATTTTGTTGAGGTGTATGTGGTACTGTAAATTGTTGCATAATTCCATTTTGTTTGCAATATTTGATAAAATCTCCTGAAGTGTATTCACCACCTTTATCTGATCGAAGAATTTTAATGTTCTTTCCTGTTTGCTTTTCAACCATACTCTTGAATTCCTTAAAGCATTCAAACATGTCACTTTTGTTTCTTATAAAGTATACCTAGGTGTATCTAGTGCTATCATCAATAAATATAAGGAAGTAATATGCTCCACCAAGTGACTTAGTTTGCATTGGACCACATACATCAGTATGCTTCAGTTCAAGTATTTCATGTTTTCTTCTATTTTTATGCACAGGAAATTCTTCCCTATGTTGTTTTCCTAGTGCACAACCTTCACATTCGAAGTGTTCAAACTTTATAATTGGAAGACCTTCTACCATCAATTTCTTTTGTAGTAACATTAGGTCACTATGATTTAAGTGTCCATACCTTTGATGCCAAAGTTCTATAGTTGACATGCCTGTTGATGCCAAAGCTTGATGCCCATTCTTCATTACATCCAACTTGTATAAGCCTCCAACTCTCATTCCTTTTGCAACAACCTTGTAGTTGTCCTCCACATCCTTTACCAAACAATGTGATTTCACAAATTCAACTTTTAAATGTTAATCTGTGATAGTAGAGACTGAAATTAAGTTCTTCTTTAATCTTGGAACATACACCACATTTTGAATTTGTTTTTCTTGTCCATTAGGCATCATAACACTTATATAACCATATACTTTAATTTCATGTGATCTATTATCTCCTAAATAGATGTGTCCACCATTATTAATCTCGTGATAAGTATCAAACCAATCTCTTTTGCATGACATATGGATTGATGCACCAGAATCTTTAAACCAAGCATTATCATCATCAGTTTCTGTTGATAGAGCATCATTGGACACAAACAATTTAAGATTGCTAAAGTCATGACTAATTGCTTCATCTCTATCAACATAATTTCCTGAATGCCTTCTTTGTTTAAATTGATCAGACCTTCTTTTCATGCAATGATGCAAAATGACCAGGTTTTCCACATTAATAACACACATCATCTCTACTTGATTTTGCATTTGTCCTTGGTAAAGGTGTACCTTGAAATGATTTTACTTGTGGCTTTTTGCCTGTATTTTTCTCCCACTATTTGCCTTTGAAGGACTGCTTCCCTTTGGCCATCAATGCCAAATCTGAATTGGGAGATTTCTGTTTATGACTTCTTCTCTGCTCTTCTTCTTGCATAAGTATACCTGCCAACTCATCAAAAGTAGGAGCCTTCTGTCTAGCTGAAAGACCACTTATAAACATTTGATATTAATCAAACATTCCATTTAATGTCACAGTAACCAAGTTTGTACTAGATATTGATTCACCAATGTCACCTAATTTATCCTTTAGATCTTTAATTCTAGAAATAAAATTACTAACACTTTCATTTTCTTCCATCTTAATTGAAAGAAGCTTACTCTTTAAATACAATATTCAGCTTGTAGTCTTCGTCTCATACAAATTTTTGGGAGTGTGCCATGTCTCCTTGGATGTTTTGCACTCTCTAATGTGTGGAATAATGTTTTCCTTAACCGTCATCCGCAAAAGCACCTTTGCTTTGTTTTCCCGTCGCTCCCAATCTTGAATTGCAGCATCTGTGGCTTGAGGGGACACTAGCTTAACTTCAGCTCCAGACACAATTGTCCATGTATTGTTGCCTTCCATCAATGTCTGCAACTTAAACTCCCAATTTGCATAATTTTCATCGTCTAACTTGTTAGAGTCAGATAAATAAGATTTTTCCAATACATTAGCCATGTTACTTATTTTTACCGTATCAATCACCAAAAAATTACTAATTTTCACAAATATAAACCCTCAAGCATAAATCATAAAACTTTATCCAATATCATTGGATAATATGGTTGCCTTTTCAAAGAACATAAACAACTCTACGTGACTTTAACCTTTCAACTTTGGAATACGATTTTTTTCTTTTTTAAACCTTTCAAATCATTGGTCAAACGGACTTTGAAGAGCTAATATTAAAAATAAAAAATATTGACCCCACTCGCTTGTTTTGGGCTACAACTCCTCCTTGGGAATTGAAAATCTTCAGCTAGATTTGATTGCCAGCAAATGGCTCACGAACCAGTTGACTACACAATCAGAATGGCTCCACTTGCAAACAAATTCTCACCAGAACTGCATAACATGGAGTCTTCTATGCACCAATGTTGTCTCCCTGATCATCCTCTGCACGAGAAAACTTCTCCACGTAGACTGTAACTACTCTTCAAATTTCAAACTTGAAGCTTAGGTTAATTAAGATGAAAAAACATTCAAGATTTAACCCTTGCAATATATGATCACTACTGAAAATCCATAAGAATCAATGAAACAACAGTAAAATGGGTGTAAAAGATAAGGGATAATTTATATGTGACTTTTTCGCCTACAAAATTTGAAATTTTATGAAATTACCACCAAACACAATGTCAAGAATACCACAGGAACTTCTAGTTCGGCTCCACACCCATAAAACTGAAGCAAGAATCAATTTTTTGTTTGGATTTCAGATGCTGCGGGCCAAATTTGCATTACAGACAAGTTCAGAGCTCTTCACCAGCACTCCCTTTGAACTTCACATAGATTGCACTTCTCAACAACTCCTCTTGCAATAGCGCTCTCACGACAATGCACAGATCTCTTCCGTCGAACAAGCTAAAAACTTTGACCACCAAATCACCCTTCACCAAAAGCTTGTGCTGCACATATACACATTGGTTCAACGATCTCTCACTCTAACTTTGATCACTCCCACACAAGAACCTTACACTCACAGCACTCAACCTCACCTCGCTGTGATACCAAAATAGAGAACGCAACATAGAACACTAAACACAAAACACAGCTTATTGAACACAGCACAAGCACAATCACATAGAACACTTGCTCATTCGATTGCCAAAGAGGGTTTTTATATACAGTGGAGAAGTTTCTAGAGTCAGTGGCTTCTTTAGGAAGCTATCTAGCTCTCGAAACTTCCGCCAAATTCTCCAGAAAAAAGTTAGACTCTGCATGTAATGTAGGTGGTTAGAATTATTAATATTTTCCAACAATCATTCCATGTCACACCCACATCGACTTGGTGTGTGAAAGGTGTCACTGTGAAATCAAAAGGCTAGCATGTGAAAGCGAAAGTCCTGGGCGTGAAAGCCCTTGTCCTTAAAGCTAAAGTCCTGTGCGTGAAAGCCACAACAAAAAATAGGTTTCAAATCGAAGTGCCGCCAACCCTCTCTTCTAAACATTGTACGTGCAATCTCACACTTTGGAAAAAATGTCGACGACATTATCTCGGCATGGTTGTCATGAGTAGAGCCTAGAAACAGGTGGCAGAGTTGGAAGGGCGAAGGTGGTTGGGGGCGAGCAAAGAAAGTTTGATCGAAGAAAAATGCTAACGACAGTGCCTACTCTGCCTGTGGTGATAAGAGTCGGTAAATGGCTAATAGAGTCGGAAGGGAAAAGGTGGTTGGGGCCGAGCACAATGGTGGTGACGGAGAAACAATTCTAACGACAGTGGTATTGCCATTTCACCATCTTTATAGAAAATGATAAACATTACATCATAAAAATTATAAATAAGTAATAATGATAAACATTACCTCATAAAAGTTATAAATAAGTAATACCTTAGGGTTGAGCGTATTATTTGTTTTTGTTTTAATCTCAATTTATTTTCATATTTATTTAAAATGTGATGCATTTAAATAAAATAAATATAATATATTTATAAGAAGAGTTTCGGCGAAAATCACATCAAAAAGACCTTTGTTGACGCGTTTCGAACCAACTAGTGTGGTTCATCGTCAAGACAAGTTGAAGACACAGATCTGGCCTAGCAAGTTAAATAGACTGAGCAGAGACTCCAACGGCTATATAACTGCTAATTTTGACCCTAAGACCCAGCCCAACTTATATTAATAAATTTAATATTATTATTATTTTTATAATATTAAAATTGATAAAACAATATTCTATTTCTAGAAATTAGTGAAATTAGGTGTGTTGACTAGAAACTAACGTAATTTATTTAATTAGATAACATTAGGTTATTAATAAATTAATATTAATGGTTATTAAAAATTAATTATTAGTTTGAATGATTTGTTTTGAAGAACTTATGTTATTGTTATTACTTTTCTAATATTAAAATTAATTATATAATAATCTATTTCTAGAAATTAGTAAAATTAGTTATAATGAATGGTACTTTACCTAATTAAATAACATTAAGATATTAATAAAATAGTACTAATGGTTATTATAAATTTATTAATTGATTAAGTGATTTCTTTATAAGAAGTAATTTAGGTTACATAAATAAATTACATATTCTTATTCCAAAAATAATAATAATAATTTCAAAGGTAATTTAAAAAAAATAAGTATTTATTTACAAGCCTGCTTACCATGATCATAGCGAAATAGTTTAACCGAGATTACCAATACTGCATACCAAAACAGGGTAATGGCTTTAATTATTAGACAAGGGGTCTCATCATGAGCCAGCTTGTTCAGTTAAATTACTACCAGTGAATGGCATTCTCACTCAGCTGGCCACCAAACCAGGGCAATGGCTTTTTATCTTACAAAATAACAGAAAAGTAGAAAAGAAATGCAAAATGTGAAAAGCATGTTTTGAATTCATTATGTTAATCATACTCTGATATGAATGGGACAATGGGCAATAACATGGTTAAAAGGTATCCCTGTCGAAACTATGAACATTTGCTGGAAGCAGAGGCTCTACCTATGACAAAGGAGTTAATTCTAAAAGCTGATTTGGAAAGGTTTTCTGTTTTATCATTATCAACCAATAGAGGCCAATTTAAAATTTAGAATGTATCTAATTTTAAACAAGAGAGGGAATTAGCAAAGATAGTTTCATTTTATTTGGAATGCATATATACCTAGTTATATTAGAATTTTCCCCTTTGATGAAATTTCTATTTTGAAAAAGTTTAAGTATTTCCATACTTTTCCGAGATAATTGTTTCTTCCAGCGAATCCCCAATTGTTGTGCTCTACAACAACCCCCCATTTCATATCATTACTATTCTCAAAACTATAATGTGAAATGGGTCCCTTTTGATTTTAATTTGTATGAACTTAGTGTTACTCAAAAAGGTCCAAAAACAAATAAAAACATTACAAAACCTTTTTGATAAACCAATTAAAGGTCTTATATATATATAAATGATTAATCTGTTATCATTGCGATAAAGCGATCGCAAGATCGCATATCGCAATGACAAAGGAGGCATAACTTAAAGACCCATTGGTTTTCTCCGACGCGACAACTCGCAATAGGCTATCGGATATCGGCAATAATAAGTTGGCATAATAAAATTCATTTCGCTCCGATGTGATGCGATATTGCTATCGGCGATCGGGGATTTACCATGCATGCTTTTCAAAGTGCCCACTTAATACTCCCGATGCGATGCGATGTCGCTATCGGCGATCGGGGATTCCAAATGGAACCAATGTAACGATTTAAGATTTCCCCGACGCCCGATTGCGATAAAGCCAAAAGCGCGAATTTCAAAGAAATCTTAAAGCAGGGTTATTACGATTAATTTGTATTAAAAGCCTTATCTTCCAAATAGGAATTCATCTGCGCTCAACCGCCAAAACATCCAAGGCACGCTTAAACAAATCATTCGACCAATAATCGATATGATGGGCATTTAAAGGATTGACAGGTTTTAACGGCCATTTAATGAAACAGTAAGCCTAAAAATCTTTTCACAGATTGTATCCGTGGCCACTTTAAGTTAATCATTTATCATGCATTGATCAATATATCTCGCTCAGATTCGGTTTGCGCTATCAATTTTTTGTATTACGTTCATTTTCACTCCTGTGCAGAACTCTTCCGAAGTAACGAATTCAACCAGAATGGGGAAGAAGTCTAAGAAAACTACAATCACTTCCGCTTCGCCGGCCACAGGACAACTCATCACTGATCCAGGAACTAAAAAGAAAGGATTGATATCAGATACTACATGTCTAGGACTCGGCAAAACTACTTGGAAAAGTACCTATAATGTGATTGAAGCCGAAGAACCAGAGATGACAGCAGTACGAGCCTCAGCAGATAGCACTCGAAAATCTAATGCTACTCTAAAGGACTTAGCCGACTCTTTCCTTCATCGGATAGCAGCTTGGGAACAAATTCTCCCATATACGGATGTAGTGAGACGAGCAATTGAGGAAATCCCAATCACAGACAGAACCTTCAGCACCATAGATGGGAGAATCTTCAGTTCATTTCAATCTAATGATTTAAGGCAAATGTATCATTTGCCTGTGCCAAAGAAGAAGTACAACAAGTCATTTCTGGAGAAATTATGAGATGAGAACGAAACTGAATCCGAACCCATTCGGGAATGGAGGCAAAATCCAGCAAAACACAAGCATTCGGGTAAGTACTCGGTTGATTCTCTATGCTCTCCTTATTGTTATGCTGGGATAATGATGTGTAGGTTGTGGGGGTTGCACGATTCCGCTAATTTCACTATAGAAATGGTTCCCTTGATGGAAGCGGCATTTAATGGTGAAATAATGGATTGGGCAACTATATTATCTGATAAGCTAGCAACCACAGTTCTTGATTTTGGAAGCAAATCCCGTGTCACTGAAAGGCTTATTCCCCCATTATACTACAGTGCTTATATACTAGACATCCTGTGTTTTAATTTTGAATTTCCTGTGCTCGTATGGAGGTGGACTTCGCAAGACCCCACGCCCATTCACATATACCATCAGAAGTTGTGGAAAACTTACTACAAGCACCACTTATACCAAATCTGCAACGGCTTTATGTTACCCATTCATTATTCTATCTTTAATAAACCTGCCCCTAAGATTTCCTACGAAGCAGGGATTGATTTGACATCAATAGGAAGTTGGTTCGGAGAGGAAAAAATTACTTATATAATAATTTTCGGCAGTCAAGCCAAACCTCACGTTCTTCCTTTGTACATACCTGATAAACTGCTGGCTAGGGAGATAGCTTATCAGATTATCTCCGAAGGAGTTACACAAACTATAAAGAAAAATAAGAAGCAGGTCTGGCCCTCTTTTTCCCTGAGATGCGCTGTCTACACTTTACATGATTTCAAACATGCAGAGAAAGAATCTGAAACAATAAAGTCATTAACTTTAGAAACTCTCCCTAGTAGGTGATTTGATCCACACAAAGTCACATATAATGCACTTGAACAGGCCAAATTGACCAAGTTTGAACATAAAGAAGATAAGTTTGATGACCTGTTCTCATCAGACGAGTCAATGTTCCAAGTTAAATCGCTAGCGAGAATCGAATACAAAGATGATGGATTAGTTGAATTCAACAGACTTAGAGAACAGAGGTTGCAAACTCTGCCTCTAGATTTGTTAGCAACAACCCCAACAACAGAATCAAGTGAGCCTAAACAGTGACTTACTAAGGAACCTCCTGTTACATCAAAGGAACAGGAAGAAGTGCATATGAAAAGACAAGAGGAAACCCAAACGAAAGAGCAGGAACAGAGCAGCATAAATGTGAATGTAGATACTCAAATTGACCTGAAATTGCTCGAGGAATGGCAGCAATTCAACTCAATTATCAGTAATCTTGAGTGCTCTAAAGATGTCGAGACATCAAAAGAGGCTGATACACAGGAGACAACTTCAAAACAGGTTCCAGGTGAAACCAACGGCCTACCCAGTTCGAAATAAGCAGAGATAATCCCAAAGGATCCTTCCGATCAGGTTATTTTGCAAATAGAAGAAATTCCTCCCTTAGATGTCTTCTATAGCCCAAGACACAAAGCTATGGTAAAACGACAGAGGAAGAGGAGAAGGACTGATCAACCTTCCCTATCCCCAGAACAAACAGTGATGGGCAATGTGCTTTGGAAAGAGGAATTTGACCCCTCTGATGATCTGACAAAACTATCAAAATATGCTAGAGCCTATTCGGCACCAACAATAGACAAGGCATCAGAGGTAAGAATTTTATTGAAAACGAAAGACCAGGAGATCTTTTCACTGCAAGCGCAACTATCAGAAGCACAGCAAAAGGCGGAGTATGCAGAATGACAATTGGTAACACAACAAAAAATAAATAATCAATTGACTAAACAATTGCAGGAAGAGAAACAGAGGATTGATGACAGCGCAGTTCAAAAGCAGAAAGAGCTGTCTGAGGCATTGGCACAACTAAAAGCAACGAATGAAAAAATGCTGAAGTCAAAAGATGAGCAGATTTCTCAACTATCAGCCCAGCTAGAGAAAACAAAGAAACTTCCACAAATAGATGAATTCAGAGTAGAGGCATTACAGATAAACAAGGCATTGATAACTCAAATAAAGCTTTTATGTCAACAAATCGCCCAGGCGGAACCATTATGCGATTTAACGACATCAATAAGTGAGAAATCGGAAAAAGCTAGAACAGACTTGGATCAAGCCGATGAAGCATTAACCAATTTTCTTGAATGGCAAGATACCGATCAGGGACAGGCGGCTAATTTACCAAAGATTTTAGAATCGCATAAAGAGATATTATTTATAGAATGGCAGTCCCAGTTAATGAAAGCGGAGAGAGAAATTTCAAGATGCAAATCAACCACTAGTAATTTGGTTGAATTAGTTAATAATACTCTTTACTTGTCTAACATGATCTCTCAATGTACTCCAGGTAAATTGACAACAGCTAAAACATTGGAGCAGTCATGTTATCCGGAACTAGAGAAAAATAGAAGATTAATCGCAGGAATTAACAGTTTGACATGAGACACCTATTGGTTCTTTTTAGTCAAACCGCATAGCCAAAGAGCCGCCCTTAAATGCCTTACAGATGAAATCGGGTATATCATTCCCGATATTCAGGATGCCACCTATGCCGCCCAACTCAAATCTCACCTCAACAGACCACCCAAAGTGGAGCCAATGCTTGCGATATGTCAGCTCAGGTTTAAAGGCAAACAGCCTAAATGATGATTCATGTCGCCGACTGCCAGATTTCTGTGAAGGAGATATTCAAAATCAATTGATACCAATTAAGTAGGATTTCAGTTTCATAGGTAGTTAGCTTAATTTAGTATTTATAGACCCTTTCATGTATTTAGAAAGGGTCGTAAAGTTTTATATATGACTTAAAACCTGAAGTTGCACTATTGTACTTCAGGAATATTCTTTTATAAAACTCGACCAATCATTCTGATTTTGACAAAGAAGCTTTTATGCGAATGTGCACTACTGTCTTTGTTTGAAAGTATTTCTGCGTTGGAAGAAGAATTTCAAATAGTGATTGATATTGGGAGTGATAAGCAGCTCATATGGTACTATTATCTATGTCTGAACTCATTCTTTTTATATGAATTGTCATTTGACCGCTCTTGCTATTATCAGATATATATATGTGTTTTAACAGCATTCTTTATTCCTTCCGCTGTTGGATGTTTACAGTTTGCTTTTCTTCTAATCATGTATGTATCGATGATATAAATGATAAGTGTAGAAATATTGTGTTAATCACTTTGTTTAACTATTTAAATAAAGTAATCTTTGAATGAATAAATATCTATGTTTATTTGATAGAGTCATCTATATGCCTGTCAAGAGACAAAGATCATCAAACGCTACATTTCCAAAGAATAACAGTTCGCGGGATTAGTAGTAATTCTTTTATTTTTGCTGATAGATTAAGTTATTCGCCTATCATTAGATTAGATAACCAATCGTTCATCCACCCCTTTTATTCATTATTGGGAAACTGGTCCCATTATATCCAGTCGGAGCCACCATCCCAGACGGAAAAGGAGCTGTATTAAGGTCCGGACCGGGTGGTTATCCCCCAATGTCGATACAACGATTTTCGGGGCATCAACAGAAGTGAAAATCAATTCATCATAAAAAAAGATCAACCCAAAAGGTTGAGAAGGCTTCCAGGTAGTCGATTAATGTGATCATTCTGCTTAAAGAGTGTTTGTACTATTGATAGCTCGTTTTCAAGATTAAAGATTGCAATAATCACATTAATACCCTCATAATATTGCTAAATGAAACCTTAAAGTCAATTCTTAAATCAAAACATGAAACTAATAGTGACATTTTTTTAATCAATTGACACCATTTTTACCTAATATTAAAATTGCAATTAATTTGAAACCATGGATTTGTATTACGATGTATTAAAAGCAACCCTTAAATTGAAATGTGGTGTTCTTAATACATCTCCATATTTTTTTTATGGCTTGTTTTTAAATCATGTCATTTGAAATTGGTATCATTCTAACTAAAATATTAAAATCAACCTTTTTATAAAAAAATGTTATTAGTAATGCCATTTTTTCATGGTAAATAATATCGTATATATATATATATATATATATATATATATATATAATATATATATATATATTATTCAAGCCTTAAATTTTGTATTTTTTTAAAATAGTAACGTAACAAACTAAAATTGATGTTAAAAAGGAAATATATATATATATTATATATATATAAAATATTTCGATGAAAAGAAAGGAAATCACATTATATAGAAATAATTAATTTAAAATATAAAATTGAAAAAACAAATATTACAAAATTTCCAAATAAAATAGGTCTTAAAAGAATTATTAAATAAAAATATACTTAAAAAACACACATACACTTAAATATAATAAAATATTAAAAGAAAATTTCAACCATTAAACTAACAGGTGCTCTCCAAAGCAATATTGAAGAGAATACGTATTGTGCTATTATGTTATGTTATTTAAATATTTTGACATGGTCAAATTACATATTAAAAAAAAATATTAATCATTAAACTTGTTTAGATCCATCATAACTTGGGATCTATCAAAAGCCTATAGGAATCAAATCTCTAGATGTATAAACATTTCCTCAAATTTTACACTAAAAACATAATACAATAGTAAATGTACATTTCTAAACTCTAATTGCTATTTTAACCTTGATATTGTCATATTTCACTTCGAAATCTAGAATCTACCATTTGACACACACTAAGATTTCTCCCTCATCCCAGGGGATGATTTGTACCATTCACTTGATCTCATGTCTACTCTTAAGGTATTGCAAACATGCCCTTATAAAAAAATATAATTTTTTTCACTCACGTACCTAATATTGAATATCACCAAAAATCTAAAACAATACATAGTTGCGCAACAAACACATCTATGTTATGTAATATGTTGTTCATGACGATTGCAAAGATAATTGAGCTTGAGGGTAGGCATGGAAGCATTAAAGAAAGTAAGCAACTGGTAACCTTAGTAACCTTTCCTAGGTTATCGCATGAGCGACTACAAGTGACACGTGCTCCTTTTTTCCATAGTAATGACCCATGGGTGGGCCAAGGGCCAGATGCCCATTTAGCCCGATTATCGTAATTTGACTTAGGCTAACATAAAAGGTCGAACTCACACTTTGTGATAGAGGGCCAGTGGATTGGCAAGGGATTCGACTGATTGGACTACCTATCTAGGCTTAGTCCTATTCAATTTATCACTAGTACTCTCGTTCCTCAATCAACCCTTGTATGATGTCTCTATTGTCCACCCTTAAGAGGCGAAATAATGAGTTCCAACCAACTTCAACACTTAGCATAGTGAGATTGGAGCTTTTGTGGTTTTGTGGATGGCTTTAGGCAATAGAGATCCATATTCATGTCTGAGTTAATTTTATTGTTTTAAGCTAATGTATAAGATGTAGTGTTACGATCACGTGTATATTTAAAAAAGTTTGCATCATACAGAATTAAGATGAATCCAAACAGGTTAATAATGTAAATTTAATAAAATAATAAAAAAACAAAAACCATTAAAATAATATAAAAATTCATATATATACCATGCAATCGAATAGGGTCATGAACCATTTGAGAGGTAGAACACTATCTAGCTTCAAGCCAAAAACAAAGTCTCATCCTAGCAGAAATGTGATCGTTCTGTTAGAAATTGTAATTACTCTCACATGAGGAGTTGGCTAAAATTAGAGAGTCAGTTAACTGAGAATTGAGTCAAATCAAGTTAAGGGATAGATAGTTTTAGTGTGTGGTTGGATGAAGTTATTTTAGGCGAGTTGCTAGTTGAAAAGGTCTAGATACCCTTCACTCGGTTCATTGCAAGAATCAAGTTTGTGTGATCAATAAAAGAGTCACATCTCATATTGTGTTATGTGTGAAATTTGTGTTTAAGCTCTTCTGTTTTTTCGAAAAATTGGTATCAAAACGAGGTTACAAAGAGTTAGGAAAAACAAATCAACAATAATCATCATCAGAAAAAAAAAAAAAAAAAAAAAAAAAAAAAAAAAAAAAAAAAAAAAAAAAAAAAAAAAAAAATTAAGTTCTTCTTTTTTATCAGAGATTTTTTGGCGTAAATCACATAAACATTCATTTGTCGACGCGTTTCAAGCCCACTAGTGTGATTTATCTTCATGACAAGTTGAAGTATTAAATCGAACATGCATATTAAATACTTAGAGAACAACATCCAACAACACTAATCTTTGACCAAGTAACAACTCTAATCAAATATTCTTATTTGAACTATAATGCAACCTGGCTGTAGTAATATTTTGTTCATTATAACGCTCATAGGCCTAGCAAAGAGCGGCCTACAAATTTTAACACTTTTCTAAAGCATATGAATTAACTTTAATTTTAATAGCATTAACTAACAGATCATAAGAAGAGGCCCGTTAATACAACTAAGAACATTTTTTTTAAAGTGCGTAGTCACGTTTCATATACCCTCAACGTTCATGGAGAGGTTCATATAACGTTTATATGAAAGACTATGAAAAGTTTTTTTTTTTAATTAGAGTTTCTTTTAAGGTGTGAATGTGAGTAAGTTATAAAGGTTTTTTTTATATATTAAAGTTTTTCAAAAGAGTTATGGAGAAGGATTTTTTGAATCTTTTTTAAAAGGAAAACCATATTTGGGGTTTATTAGAAAGGAGAATTTTTAAGGGGTTTTAAAAGTATGGTTTTTATTATTGAGATAATTTAGGGTTTTGTAAAGTACATCATTTTACAAAATTATTTGGTTTTCTGTTAAATATGGGTAAAGATTGTGCCTTTCGGAGATATATTTTGAAAATCATATTTTATTTCGTGTATGATATGGAAGATAGTCTCATGCAATGAGGAAAGAAACTATAAAATAGAGGAAAGACCGCAGTCATGGATCACAAAGCGCTACTGAAGCATATTAAGAAAAGAAATCGAAAAGAAGAGGCAAAGATCATTGCCATGGTTAGAGAGGTTCAGGCCCCAACCAAGGAAGTGAGAAGTCTAGCAAAAGCAAAGAAGAAATCGTTGTTGATTGAAGTAGCTTCGATCTACTACCACTGCCTCTATTTACATGTGAATATTTTGATCATCGGGTTATCAAGATCCTAAATTTTCTTCCAGCTATAGAGCTAATTGAGTATGAATCTAACAACCCATATCATGCAGTATGTGATGTTTAAGCATTGAATTTTATAAAACAATCATTTGATGAGAAGTTTTCGTGTAAGATAGCAAAAGCTACAACTTCCAAGGAAGCGTGGAAAAACTTGGAAAAAGAATTTGGTGCAAGGGGGAGTGACATGCAACAATAGGTTATGTCACAAGCAAATAAGTCAGTCGCAGATTTGAGAGTAGATAAGCAAGACTCTTAGAGGAAAACAAAGCTTGGAAAATCCTACTCAAAATTGAATGATGGTTGTCTAGACCATAAAATTGAAACCCATTATGAAAGCATGCATATGGATGTTGAAGATGCAACAAAGATTGCAAAGAGAGAAGTTGAAGCCTCTGTGTGTGAAGCAAAGAAAGAACATATAAATG
>APFE031728161.1:0-41662 GCA_000404065.3 Pinus taeda | reverse complement strand
TGTTTTGCAGTCAACACGATGAGCCAGTTTATGTGTGAGCCTAGGAAGGTTCATTGGGTGGCTGCAAAACACATTTTGCGGTACTTGCAGGGGACAGTGGATTATGGTCTGGACTACAGGCAAGGAGATGGAGTGAGATTGGTAGGATAGACTGATTTTGATTGGGCAGGTTGTGCTTCTGATAGGAAGAGCACTTCAGGGTGTTGTTTTGGGTTGGGTTCAACAGTTGTGTCATGGTTCAGCCGGAAGCAGCAGTCAGTAGCATTGAGTTCAGCAGAAGCATAGTATATGGCAGCCAGTCTAGCTAGTTGTGAGGCCATCTGGCTTCGCAAGATGTTGTTTGGTTTATTTGGTCAGCCGTTGAGACCTTCAGTGATTTACTGTGATAATCAGAGTTGCATTAAACTCACGGAGAATCCAGTATTTCATGACAGGTCAAAGCATATCGGGATCAGATATCATTTCATCAGAGACTATGTTCAGAAGGGAGCTGTGAAGCTTGAGTATATTTCCACTGATGAGCAGGTAGCAGACATTCTTACCAAGGCCTTACCACGGGGCAAGCATGTTTACTTCAGAGACAAGATGGGTGTGGTGAGGAACACCTTCCTCGGTAAGAGGGAGTGTTGAAATTTGGTACCGGAGGACAGGGGGTTCCCTTAGGCTTTGATCTTTGGCCTAGGGAAAAGTGTCCAAAAGATTTTAATTTTTCTCCTAAAGTGACTTTATAATTTTTATAAAGTTAAAATCTAATTTAAAAGTGACTTTAAGTGATAAAGTTACTAAGTCTAATTTTAAAGTGACTTTTATAAAGTTAATGTAAAATTAGTAAGGAAAATTGACTTTGGAAATAAATGACTAAGTGGATCTTTATTAAAGTGGGGTGAATTAAAAAATAGAAAGTGAGATTTAAATGTGCATTTAATCTCAGCCATTGATTTAAATCTATTTCAGCCATTGGATTTAGAGATCACCCAAAAGTCACTTGGATCACCCAAAAGTCACTTGGAGTTATATTAAAGGAGGAAAAGGAGGAAAAGATCATTCATTCTTTCATGAGCAGATTGGGAGAAGGAGAGCAAGAGAGCAAGGGAGATTTCTGGACAAGAAGGAGAAAGACGCAGCAGTTTGGCACACATACCAGGCAGCTCTTCAGCAAAATCAGAACAGCAGAAAGACAAGCAGAACAGCAGCAAGAACAAGCAGAAAAAGCTGATTTTTTGCTGAAAACTGAGAAGTTTCCAGGTGGTCCGTTGGGCTGAAAACGGATAAGTTTGCTTGCTAAAAAAATTATTTTGCTGAAATTTTCTTGCTGTAAAAAGACATTTTTCAGAAATAAAGAAGAGCTCTCAAACTGGTTTTCCCCAAGAGTTGTAGGGGGTTTTTCCAGGGTCACGTTGACCAAAAATATCAGTGTTTTAATGTGTTTTAATGGCTGTTTATTATTGCTGATTTTATTTCTGCAATTTCCAGCATTCTGTAAATTTTCCAGAATTTGTGTTTTCAGCAAAATTTATTTTTCCAGCTTGTTGAATGTATGGTTATGGGAAAGGGCATTTAACTACATGGGAGAAATAAGGAGAAACTAAAAACCGGGGTGGGAAAACAGAAATTTTAACACTTTGTTTTTGCAGCAGCACGTGCATTTGAAGGAGGCACCACCACTCTTCCCTTTACATAGTCAATACCATCATTCTCTTCCAAAGTCAAATCCAAAGTCAACTTCCATGCATGATAGTCAGATTTGTCCTTAAGCTTGTCCTCGGATTTGATGTATGATGTAGTCGTCATTGAAGCTAGACCAATATTCTTGTCCAACAACTTTCCTTAGTGATTGCTTTTCTCACTCTTGCTCGGTCTTTGTCTTCACATGGGCTCTGGTACCATGTTAATTTTAGTTAACAATGGTATGTTCTATGCTTAACACAATTTACTTCAATGTTCCTTAGTAGCTCAATAACAATTTCCAATTTCCAATAGCAATCACAATAATCACATTGACAGTAAAAGCAGATCGAACATGAAACAAAATGCAAAAGACAAGCCAAGACAAGAGGACACCAGATTTTGGAGGATGCCAGGGAAAAACCCCAATGTGGGGAAAACCCTTTGATCAATTCTTCTTATTGCTAAATCAAAAGTTCAGCAGAGAGAGAAAGAGTACAAAATTCAAACTGACTTACCCAATACAAAGTCAAAACAACCCTGTAAATTTATGCAGTCAACTGCAGTTAAACTTCAGCGCTAACCAAACAGTCAACGTTGGTCAAAACAGCAGAAAATCGTCCTTAAAGCAATTCGGTCTTCCTCAATCAAACTCGGCCTAATTAGGAGGACAAATTCAGCCCAAAACAGCTTGGTCAAAAAAGAGAGAAAATTGTTGTAATTTTTTTGCAATCAAATAGTAATCAACCCTAAAGTCAACATAGGTCAAAAATCCCAGAATTTCTCAATTTTTGTGTCCAAAGATACAACCTAGAAAAATTGAACTTTTGACCCAAAAAAAAAGTCAAACTTGGTCAACAAACCCTCAGTCAACGCTGGTCAAACCAGTCTCGAAACTCTGAAATTTCGATTTGCAATTTTGCCCAGAAACTCGTCCTCCTTGCCACACGTGTGAGAGAGAGAGAAGTTACCCAATAGATTTACAAACCAATCAGATGAAGAGATAGAAGAATGTGTGAGTGATGAATGTGCCAAATGAGGTGTGATGTCCCTTGTATTTATACAATTTCTTGTGGGTGAAGAGACACATCCATTGGGCTTCTTGAGCCTATATGATGATGACGCTGAATTGAACAATTTGCACATGTGTGATCATAAATTCAAGATCACACATTTGCTTGTTCGAATGAGATGATATTTATATCAATCTTGGACCTCTTGAAAAGAGGAATCCAATGCAATCATCTTCTCCATCAAATGAGTTGTCCCAAGGTGGAATTTAGCCTTAGTTGCCAATTTTAAAATTCTTTATTCATATCAGTTCAACTCTGCTCCATAACATTTGTAACAATGAAGTTAAGAAGAATCATCTACTTGACACAAATTTGGAAAGGAAAGGATCATCACATGGACAAAACTCAAACAAGTCACACAGACAAGAATCAAACACAAACAAGTCATATTAAACGTCAAGTGATGGAACACCTGCATCCTAGACAAGTCTCACTACACCTATTGGCTAGATAGGTGGCTCTTCCCAAATCCCAGACTGTGGATCTGATGCATAGTAAGGCCTACTCTTGGGACACACTACACAAGAGGTCCCTCATCCTCAGGAGCTTTCCAGCATCATTCCCTAATCATGTGAGCTCTGACAGGGGGGAAGGCAGCTCAGTGTTCTCGATCAGTTGCGACCGCTTCCCAGAAGGGTCACGTCCATAAGTCCAAGTTGCTCTCTAAAAACCAAGAACTTTCCTTTTGGTAAAGGCTTGGTAAGAATGTCAGCTATTTGATCATCAATGGAGATGTGATGGAGCCTCATGTTGTTTTTTCCATGACCCTGGTGTCTAGAATAGAATCTTAAATCTCTAATGCTACCAAACCAAGAATCACAACGAAGTTACTTTGCACAACGGAATATAAACAGCAGTAAATCTACTAGTGAACAAAACATACACAACTTTTTACACAAGTATGTACAAAACCCAATCTTCGTTATATTAATCCAACTAAGTAATACAACAGTCTAGGGCTCCTGTACCAGGGATAATGGCCCTCAAATATCCACAAGTACAAGAATACAAATACACGATAATTTGACGGTCTAGCTGATGTAGTGCACCTCACAACTACTTTGTCATACCTTGTAACCCACTCGTCCTTCTGCTCACTCGTTGCTCCTTAGTCCATCAAGGAACAACAAATAAAGACTCCAGGAGGGTTGCCACCTACCACTGCTACAAGTCTCTTCTGTTACAATAAACTTTTGTTGATCCAATTTGCTCCTCTAAGCTGGGCAATACCTGAGCACCAAACTGCCTCTCCTAGTGGTCACTTTAGTGCATCATTGTGCCACATAGGCCATCAACTCTTCCCTCAACACACAATTGTCAATGTCTTTCTTGCCCACCTGTTTTAGGGCTACTTTGGACACTTCTTGTTTCCCTCCACCAACCACCAAGTTCCCAATACAACTGTCAATCAATCATTGTAAAAACTACCCACTAGTTAGGGCTTCTAACCACCAAGTTAGCCCCTCCTCTTTTGGCTACTACAGGCTACCAAAACATACCATCCAATCTGATCCAACATCTAGCAACAATGAAGAAGATACATACCTTGAAGACTATTGTTCATAACTGCAAAGATCTGATCACGGGTTAGGGCACAACTGTAGCCCACGTCAATCCAACATCTATGGTCAAATCTACCTCACAAAATTGCGACTTCCTTTCTTCCACAAGTCTAGTAACTTCATTGCCTGAATAAGCTCCTACAACTCCCTATCTTGGGCTTGTTTGGCCCTCAAAACAACCACTACATGATTGTAGCATAGTCACCACAGTTTAGTCACCTTCTTGGCCTGTTCAGGGAAGGATTCCACACCAATTTGAGCACAGAACATCTCCAAGACTCTCTACCAACTCCGCCTAGCAACAGATCCCTACGCCCTTCAAAACAGTCACAAGAAAACCACAAACGGATCCTCTTCTCTTAGTTGAAGTAGCTTCCTGATCTACAGCCATGAAACAGAGATCTCCTTCAAGTCGAATTGCCCTTTGTGTTGCACTTTTGGATGTCTAATGATCTCAACTCGCCTTCTATTTATACACAATAGAAGGGCTCCAATGACTACCTTTAATGTGAGTTGCCAACCTGTCGTGTGGCTTGTCCAACTCAAGCCTACATGAACCTCATGCTACAAGCCCACACTCTCTCTACATTTAAATATTCATATCCCCGCATAGACAACTCAGACTTAAATGATTTTCGTTGTGTTGGATTCTCTTCAACGTCCTCTATCATCTCCATCCATCACATGTACAATAGGCCTCATGGATTCACACCCACATGCTTGGATGCAAAGCCCACACCTTGGGTTCCAAGCCCACAATGCCCTATTTTGGTGCTTCAACCTCCAAACCCTGAACCCTAAGGCTTGGAGCACCTACCAAGCTATCAAAAATCAACACTCCCTCTTAGCGAGGGAGGTACTTCCAAGACTAGGTAGTAACTCGTCATCATTATCATCACTACTCGCAACACTTGCCCAACTCCTGGCACTCACAACTGCAGCAATCCTTGTAGTGTGAACTATGCCTCTCTCAGAAGTGTCATTGTCACTGGAAGCATCCTGCTTCTTCTTATTCTCTAAAATGTCTTCCACTCTCCCTGATTCCTTCTTGGGAATTGCAGGGGCACCCTTGCTTCCTACTAACCATGCACTCTTCTTGGGCTGCAAAGTCTCCCTCTGAACCTGCAAACTCCCTCTAGAACTCGACTCCCTCTGAGCCTCTAGAACCTGGATCTTCTTCTCTGGAACTTGTACCTGCTCCTCAAAAGCCTACCCCTGTACCTGCTTCTTTGGAACCTGCACCTGGTCCTCATGCTTCTTATTCCCAAACCAAGAATCACAACAAAGCTACTTTACACAACGGAAATATACACAACTTTTTACACTAGTATGTACAACAACCCAATCTCCATTATATTAATCCAACTGAATAATACAACAGCCTAGGGCTCCCATACTAGGGATAATGGCGCTCAAATATACACGAATACAAGAATACAAATACAAGATAATTCGACAGTCTAGTTGATGTAGTGCACCCCACAGCAGAATACAAATACAAGATAATTCGACAGTCTAGCTGATGTAGTGCACCCCACAGCAGAATACAAATACAAGATAATTCGACAATCTAGCTGATGTAGTGCACCCCACAGCTGCTTTGTTATACCTTGTAACCTACTCATCCTTCTGCTCACCAGCTGCTCATTAGTCCATCAAGGAACAATACATAGAGACTCTAGGGGGGTTGCCACCTATCACTACTGCAAGTCTCTTCTGTTACAATAAACATTCGTTGATCCAATCTGCTCCTCTAGGCTGGCCAATACCTGAGCACCAAATTACCTCTCCTAGTGGTCACTTTAGTCCATCAAAGTGCCACATAGGCCATCAACTCTTCAACCAACACACAATTGTCAATGTCCTTGTCCACCAGTTCTAAAGCTACTTTGGACACTTCTTGTTGCCCTCCACCAACCACCAAGCGCCCAATACAACTGTCAATCAATCACTGTAGAAACAGCCCACTGGTTAGGGCTTGTAACTGCCAACTCAACCCCTCCTCTTTTGGCTACTACAGGCTACCAAAACATACCATCCAATCTGATCCAACACCTAGCAACAATGAAGAAGATACATACCTTGAAGATTTTTGTTCATAACTGCCGAGATTTGATCACTGGTTAGGGCACAACTGTAGCGCACTTCAGTCCAACATTTATGGTCAAATCTACCTCACAAAATTGTGACTTCCTTTCTTCCACAAGCCTAGTAACTTCATTGCCTGAATAAGCTCCTACAACTGCCTGTCTTGGGCTTGTTTGGCCCTCAAAACAACCACTACATGAATGCGGCCTAGTCACCACAGTTCAGTGACCTTCTCGACCTGTTCAAGGAAGGATTACCACTCCAATTTCAGCACAGAACAGCTCCAAGACTCTCTACCAACTCGACCTACCAGCAAATCCCTATGAAGAAATTTCAACCCCCACTCCGGTTATCAGTTTTCCTTATCACTCCATGCATTTAGTTTTAAATCCAAGCATGATAAAAATTCTAAAATCTGGAAATGACAATATTTTTCTAAAAACACAAATTTAGAGATTTCACAACTGCTGAAATTGCAGAAATAAAACACAGCAAAATTATGACAGCTACACACAGAAAATAACACAGTGATTTTTGGTCAATGTGACCCTGGAAAAACAGGTCACTATGCAAGGGAGTGCCCTGATAAAAGGGACTCACACCGAGACAATGATCAAAATCCCTCTCAAAGCAATCAAAGGAATGGCAAGTCAAATGGCAAAGGTAAAAGAAGTGTTGGAAATCAAGGAAGAGGACAACCATTCAAGAAGGCAAGAAATTACAGGCATGAATCTAACATTGTTGACAATAAGCAAGATGAATATTATCTACTAGCTGCTCTATCTACTACTGCTCCCCCGAACTCGCTAGGAAATTGGCTTATTGATAATGGTGCCTCAAGGCACTTCACTAGTTACAAAGAAGCTCTCTATAATCTGGTAGAGAAAGAAACCAACCTGGAAATTTTTCTTGGAGACAATTCAAAATATCCAGTGAAAAGCATAGGAAATGTCACTCTTCAACTAAATCAGGGTAATACCATCCACTTACAATGTATTATATGTACCTGATCTCAAAAACAACCTAGTGTCCATTTCGGCAATGGAAGACAAAGGCTACAAGGTGGCTTTCAGCGATGGCAAGGCACATGTATGGAAAAAGAACTTTAAAGATGCTTTTACTCTTGGGTTTCGAGTTGATTCATTATATCAGGTCAGAGGAAGTCTGTTGGGTGTCATGACTTGTGACACATCTCTTCAGTCTGAATTATGGCATCGGAGGTTTGCTCACCTTCATTATACAGCTCTACCTGATGTAAGAAAAATGGCAACTGGGATGCCCGAGTTCAGATTAAAGCAAGAAGGTGTATGTCCAGGATGTGCCAAAGGGAAGCTTAAAAGGGGACCATTCCCCTCAAGCCAAAGCAAGACCTCTGATATATTGCAGTTGGTTCACTCAGACATATCCGGTATGATGCCTGTGAACTCTTTGGGAGGATATTTATATTACCTCACTTTTACAGATGATTATTCTCGCAAGACTTGGATATATTTCTTGAAAAAGAAAGATGAAGTGTTCTCCTGGGTTCGATACTTCAAAGCCTTGATTGAGAATCAAACCGAAAAGAAGATCAAGATCCTAAGGACTAATAATGGGACTGAATATGAATCCAATGAGTTTCATGACTTTTGCAAAGAGGTTGGCATTAAGAGGGAGACCACTACACCCTATACTCCTTAGCAGAATGGTGTGGCGAAAAGGTAGAACCATACGATTGTGGAAGTTGTCCGTGCTATGCTCCATGATCAAAGACTTCCGAAGTTTCTATGGGCCGAAGCTACGAACACTGTTGTATATGCACAAAACCAATGCCCTCATCAAGCATTGGGTTCCAAAACTCCTGAAGAAATGTTCACCGGTAAGAAACCTGACGTATCTCATTTTAGAATTTTTGGAAGCCTGGTATATTTTCATGTGCTGAAAGAGAAAAGGAATAAATTGGGTGCATCTGGAAAGAAAGGAATCTTTGTGGGTTATAGTGAAAATACTAAGGACTATAGAATCTATGTAGCTGGTCAAAGGGAAGTCGAGATTAGTCATGATGTCACCTTTGATGAAGATATGGCCCTTAGCAAGGTGGACAATCTTCCCACTTTGAGGAACACTCAAGAAAATGAAACCAGGGAACCGAAAGAAAAAGAAGAGGAGACAATGCCCGATGTGGAAGAACCCCTGGATCTTATTGATCCTCCTTCGCCTGAGCCCTCCTCTTCAAGGAAGAGGCCTTCATGGCTTAGGATCACACAGCACCCCGAGGAACCTTCTGTGCAAGTAAGAAACCGAATAGGTATCAGGGATACTTGACCATCATTAGCACGATCATCCAAAATGAGCCTTCATCATTCACAGATGTTGTCAAGCATCAAGTATGGAAGGATGCTATGACCAAAGAATATGAGTGTATTATGGAGAATGATGTCTGGGATGTAGTCCCCAGACCCCAGGACAAGGCAGTTGTCACTTCGAAACGGCTTTACAAGATAAAGCATGCAGTTGATGGAAGTGCGGAAAAGGATAAGGCTCGTTTTGTCGCTCATGGCTTCTTCTAGAAGGAAGGTATAGACTATGACGAGATATTTACACCTGTTTCCCGATATACCACCATCCGCTTGATCATAGCCCTTGCTGCTTCACAAGGATGGAACCTACATCAGATGGATGTCAAGACTGCGTTCTTACATGGTTCGATCAAAGAAGAGGTCTATGTGGAGCAACTTGAAGGATTTGAGATTCATGATCGAAAATCTCATGTGTGCAGGTTGAAGAAGGCCCTCTATGGGCTAAAGCAAGCACCCCGAGCATGGTATGAGAGGATCGATAGCTACTTGATGTAGCTGGGATTCACTAGGAGTGAAGCCGACCCCAACCTTTACTTTAAGGTTATAGATGACAAGCCTCTCATAATGGTGCTATATGTTGATGACCTCTTTCTAACAAGTGCAGACCCTCTCATTCACGAATGAAAGAGGGAGCTGGCTTTTAAGTTCGAGATGAAAGACCTAGGACTTATGCACTATTTCCTAGGATTGGAAGTCTGGCAGAAACCAGGGGAGATTTTCCTATCTCAAGGAAAATATGTGGTGAAGGTATGGGAGAGATTCGGCATGGTGGATTGCAAGCCTGTAACCACCCTGATGGAGCTTGACTTCAAGAAGTTAAGCGGTAGTGCTGCTGAACCTGTTTTACGAAATACCACCAAGTATCATCATCTCGTCGGAGCAATGATGTTTCTAGTGAACTCCCGTCTAGATATATGCTTTGCAGACTGCAGTCAACACGTTGAGTCAACACATGGTTGAACCTCACCACATACATTGGATTGGTGCAAGAATCTGCTGAGATATCTTCGTGGCACAATTACTTATGGGTTAAGATACACTGCCGGAAATATGAGACTACTTGGATATATTGATGTTGATTGGGCAGGCAATGTAGTGGACTGTAAGAGCATTTTCGGGTGTTGTTTCTCCTTGGGATCTACTTCGATATCCTAGATGAGCAGGAAGCAGAACTCTGTGGCTTTGAGCACCGCCGAGGCTGAGTACATTGCTGCTAGCATGGCCTCCTGTGAGGCAGTGTGGTTACGAAAGCTCTTCAGTGAGTTATTTGGATTTACATTGGATACCACCGTGATCTTATGTGACAACCAGAGCAGGATTCGTTTATCAGAGAATCTCGTATTCCATGATCGCTCCAAGCATATCGATATCAAGTACCACTATATTTGTGACATGGTGCAGCGGGGAGCTATAAGGCTCCAACATATCGATACAGATGAACAAGTCGCCGACATTTTTACAAAGCCCCTAAGAAAGGTCAAATTTTTGACTTTCGGAGAACGACTTGGAGTCATTCAGAGACCCTCTTTTGAGGGTCAAGTATGATGTACTAAGCCCTGGGAGCTCCAGGGGGGCGCGGGGTACTTCTTGGAGCAACATATGACCACAGGGTAACTCACCATCCCTTGTTGGTGCACTTTGTACAGGGTAAAAGGTTCAACCTTCCCCTGACACCCCATGGCGACTATGGAACAGGATGATTAGTTCCCCTATGGACCAGGATGATTCGTTCTCCATGGCGATTGTGGAACAGGATGATTCGTTCTCCTGTAGGCCAGGATGATTAGTTCTTCGTGGCATCCACTGGACAGGATGATTCGTTCTCCTGTGGACAGGATGATTAGTTCTCCTGTCGAGGCATCCTACCCATGCAGTCTGGGACTCATGGGAAGTACCTCTCATCTGATCAATGAGCAAGGAAATGAGGATAGGGACCATAGTAGTTCTATCAATGGACGCATCGTTGTATCTACCTTACTCCCTATGTTAGGATGACCTCCATTGATCTGAGATCAATGATACTGGTTTGGGACCAGTGAGAGTGGTACACCATCTGAAACTGACTTCGGGTCAGTAGAGCACTGGTCTGGGACTAGTGAAAGTGGTACACAGTCCAAACTGACTTTGGGTCAGTGGAGGATGGTATGAGACATCCTCGATCACTTCTTCTTCTTCATAGTTTGAGCAGAGTAGAACAGAACAAAGCAAAGCAGAGCAGAGCAGGGGTCAAGTTGTACAAGGCAGTGCATTTGATGGATGAATAGTAGCGACGGTCAATCGAATTGCAAATGGAATTCTCCCTAGTTGAGAGGGAGTGTTAAAATTGACAACTAAGGCCAAACTCCATGTGGGTCACCTTATTCATGGCTGATAATACTTTTCCTAGATTCCTCTCGTCGAGAGGTGTAGGATTGATCTAAAGATCATCCGATTCCGATAAGTATTTATGGAGATGTGAATTTATTTTGACTATTGACAAATTATCAAAGTCGGCCAGCAACTTATGTAGCTCAGACACCCAACAGACACATCCATTCACCTTCAACGTTTGGATATAAATACAGGATGACTCCTCATTTGGTCACTCACTTCTCATCATATCTCTCTCTCTCCTGCGCAGAAAAAGAGTCTCTTCTCTCTCCTGCGCAAAAAGGCTCTCTCTCTCTCACCCGAGCCGAAACAAGTCGTTCGAAGTCTTAGACTGGTGCACGGCGAAGTCTTGGACTGATGCGCGGCAAAGTCTTGGACTGATGCGCGGCGACGTCTTGGACTGGTGCGCGACGAAGTCTTGGAATGGTGCACGGCGAAGTCTTGGACTGATGCACGGCGAAGTCTTGAACTGGTGCACGACGAAGTCTTAAACTGGTGCATGGCGAAGACTTGGACTAATGCGCAGTGAATTCTTGGACTAGTGCACGACGAAGTTACACGACAAAGTCTTGGGCTAGTGCGCAGCGAAGTCTTGGACTGGTGCGCAGCGAAGTCCTGGACTGGTGCATGGCGAAGTCTTGGACTGATGCGCGGCAAAGTCTTGGACTAGTGCACAGCAAAGTCTTGGACTGGTGCACGGTGAACGACTCACCGGTGGAGACTTGACGAGTTCAATCTAGGGTTTGCTACCCTAGTTTCGGGTTGATCTACGGTTTGTTGATGCTGATATAAATCAAATATTTGTACTATTTCTCTTTGCTGAATTATTGAAGATAAAAGAAGATTTGATCAAAGGGTTTCCCCATATTGGGGTTTGTCCCTGGCTAGCTGCCACATCTTGTGTCTCTTGTCTTGGCTTGTTTTCTATTGATCGTTTAAATGTTCTATCTGCACTTTACTTAATGTACATGTGATTGCTAATCTGTGGATAATAATAAGAAAGATAAGTAAACTACTCTAAGCATAGAACATACCATAACTTAACATTCATCCCATCCCTGGCTAGTAGCTAAGGCAATAACAGATCAAATAGTAGTATATCAAGCTACATGTGCAAAAATCTCATTGTAATTTATTCCCTTTTTTTGAGAGAAACCTATAGCTATAAATATAGCCTTATATTTTTTAAGGCTACCATTTGCACCATGTTTAATCTTAAACCATTTGGAAATGACAACAAATTTACCTTGAGGTCTAGCAACCACTTCCCAGACATCATTTTGGATGATGGACTCATATTCTTTAGTCATGGCATCTTTCCAGGCTTGTTCTTTTGCAGCTTCTTCCAAGGTGCATGGTTCTGCCTAAATCATGTTGCTCATGGTAGCAACATACCCTTGAAACTGACTTGGATTTTTACTTTCTCTTAACGTTCCTTTTGGGGCAGCTTGTTGTTCAGCATATTGCAAGGTATCTCGCAGCGATAGTGGTCTCTTCTAGTAGGAGGATCATGCGATCGAGGATCTAGAGGATCCATGGAACCCGTTGAATTATCAGCGAGTTCATTCTCAGGTTTCGATTCGAATGCAGATGCAAGCTCTTTTTCATTAACAGCTTGTCTTTTAGCATTGGCAAGAGGAGGAGAGTCTCTTGCTTTTCTAAGAGTTGCATCTTTCATCAAATGTTACATCTCTGCTAAACTCTATGGTTCTTTGACCAGGTACATAAATTCTATAAGCTTGTAAATTATCACAATAACCAACAAACGTACATTTCTTACCTTAATCTTTCAGTTTGTTCCTTTTCTCTTTTGGCACATGGAAGAACATAGGCCAACCAAAGATTCTCAAATGACTCACTTTGGGCCTTTTACCAGTAAAGACTTCTTCAAAGTCTTATTGTCTAAGGCCTTCTGAGGAGTTCTGTTTTGCACATAAACAACAGTATTTGCAACTTCTCCTCACATAAACTTTGGTAGTTATTTATCATGCACCATGGCTCTAACTCCTTCCATAATGGTTCTATTCTTCCTCTCAACCACACCATTTTGTTGTGGATTGTATGGCACATTGGTTTCTTTCTTTATTTTGGCATCTTTGCAAAGATCATTAAAATCATTGGAGGTGAGCTCTCCCCCATTATTAGATCTGAAAACTTTGATCAGCTTTCTAACTTGATTTTCGATTAGAGCTTTGAAATCTTTGAACATGTCAAATGCTTCCCCTTTCTTTTTCAAAAAGAATATTCATGTCTTGCGAGAAAAAACATCAACAAAAATCATGAAATACAAGTAACCACGAAGGGAAGCAAAAGGCATAGGTCCACATAAAACAAAAAGTATGAGTTGAAGTACCTAACTAGTTTTTGTTTTGCTTGAGGGGAATGGTCCCTTTATATGCTTTCCACTTCCACATCCTGGGAAAACTCCTTCATGATCCATTTTGATCTCAGGCATTCCATAAACCATCCTCCTTACATGAGGTAAGGCTTTGTAGTGTAGGTAAACGAATTTTTTGTGCCATAGCTCACACTGAATAACAGTATCATGTACCAGTACATAAATGGGTTTACCATTGACTTTGTAAAGCCCTTCACATCTTGATCCAAGAGTGAAGGCTTCTCTCATACTTCAGTTCAAAGGCCAGGTTAGAACTTTTCCATTAATAAAAGAAACTTTCATTCATTTACCTTCTAGAGCAAATATAGATACAAGATTCTTTTTCAAACCAGGAACATACAAAACTTCTTGCAAAAAAATAGATTTGCTATCATCTAACTAAAATGAAATTGAACTATAATCTTTAACTTGATGAGTACAATTATCTCCAAGGGTAACATTTATATTAGTCTCCCTCTCAACTAGATTAGAGAGTGTTTCTTTGTAACTAGTAAAATGATTGGAAGCACCACTATCAACTAACCAATTATCAAATGAATTTGCAGAAGAAGAACTGGAAAGAGCAGAAACAAGAAAACATTATGATGGAGTTTCTGCTACATGATTTCTATAACTTGGATTTCTTGTTTTCATAGGATGGTCTTCTTTTTTATTTTTAGATGTGCCTTTTTTATAATCATATTTGTTTTTGAATCTAGGTTCTCATCATTTTTCTATACAGTCACGAGCAAAGTGACCACGCTTTTAACAGTTAAAGCATCTAACTTTTCACATGTTTAGATTCCCTTTATTTGATTTGAAAGCAGATTTCTTTTTATTACCTTTCTTTCTCTTGTCATGGCCAAAAGTACAGTAGGTTCTCCTTCTTCACGATGTGAAATTTTCCCTCTGGAGATCATTTTGGCCTCCTCGTGGATACATTTTCCCAAGAACTCATCAAAGGTGGGAATAGTGTTGATATTGTTGATGGTGGTGATAAAAGTGTCTCAAGCAAGAGAAAGGCCTCCAAGGGCAATCAACACCATTTCTTTGTCGAGTAAAACTTCACCAACTGTTGACAGTTGATTCCTGATTCTCCTTTGTTCATTTTGATGTCCTTCAGTTGATTCTTCAAGGCAATAATCTGGTTCAAGTTACTAACTGCAAACATGTCAATTAGTTAGTCATATATTTCTTTAGTTTTCTTCAAACTAGAAACATAAGTAATGAGATGATCACTAAGAGAATCAAGAATCGTTTTTCTAGCTTTGATTTCACCATTTGTATGTTTGGATTTGACAGCAGCACTTGAATTCTCTGATAGATCAACGACTGTGTCTTCAACATACTCCAGAACTTTGTGTTATTCAAGATTGATATCAAGTCTTGCTTTCCATGGACCAAAGTTTGAAGCATAATTTAGTTTCTCCTCTATACATTGAAGTAGGACGAAGTCATCTTAATCCAAAAACTTTGGTATCAAGTGGGGTCTCTTCAGGTGATCTTTGGTCTCCTTGGACTTGAGTTCACCAAGGCTCTGATAATATGTTAAAATCTAAAAGTTCTATGCAGAATTTAAAAATTATTTGCAGAAACTTGAAAGTTCTATGCAGAAAATTAAATGGAACTGAATGTATTTTTCAGAAAGTTGAATGTGCTTTGCAGAAAACTTAATGTACTTTGCAAAAAGTTGAATGGAACTTAATGTTTTACAGAAAGTTGACTGTACTTCGCAGAAAATTGAATGCTCTATGTTGTTACAATTATTTAGAATGCAAATTTCTTCTTCAAAACTTTTTAGATCAGCAATTGTAGATAGAATATAAACTTAAGGATCATATGAAGATAGTCAAGCACAAATATGAGACACTAAGATTTTGGTCCAGTGACCAAAGAAAAACCCCTCAAGGGGGAGGACCCAAATGATTCTTCTTCTATTAAATTTATTCAATTGTTTAGCAAAGTACAAAGAGAGAGAGAATGAGAATGAATAAAGTCACCAATGTCTAATCAACTTGCAGTTGAAGTGCACTTGTTCTTTGCTTGAAGATCTCCTCCTTGTCTTGATCAGATCATGTCCTTCACACGTGCTCCAGCTCTTCCCTTGCTCTTGCTCTTCACTAGCTCTCACACTTCTCTTGCACACACTCAACACTTGATCTCCTTCTTCACAATGAACATGCTACTCTCAACTCTCACTTGCTCTTGCTTAAATAAATGAGAAATGAGAGAAATTACAAAACGAATTCATGCCTTAAGCCAACAATAGGAGAATCGAATTCCATGAAGGAGGAATTACTTGAGTAGAAGTGTAACTCATCCCAAGAATTAGGGAGATAGAGAGTTACACTTAGACATGAGAGAATATTTGGTGAGTTATAAATCGAACTGAATGAGGGAGTTACAAGTGCATTTAATGAGGAGTTACACGTTTGCCATACAATGAATTAGTGAGGGAGAGTTACATTTTCTTAAGTGTGGAGTTACTATTTTATTCCAAGAGAAAGGTTTGATTTGCCAAGTAAGAGATTCTCAATTTAATTTACTTATTCCATAAGAGAATTCATTTTTATTAATCCATTAAAGGTGAATGACTTTAGACTATTTTATAAATAATAGTATCATAATAATAATAATACTAGTAAGGATAAAAATATTAATTCTTGACTTGTATAATCATGATTGATTTGATTTTAAAGTGGATTCCATATGTCGAAATCATCCTTAATCATTTTGACATGAATTTATGTGTTTGGAAAGTCACTTCCAAAGTGAGTTGTGACTTACTATCTTTGGAAAGTCATATTAGAATCGTCAGAAATGAAATTTTATTATAGGTGGTTCAAACAGAACTGAAAGATATGATTTCTTCTAGGAGAAATTCATCCCTGAGCTGCCAAATTTTAACATTATCTTCCTTGATTGAACTAGATTGATGTCCTTCAAATGAGGTTGAGTGCTTCTTATTTATAGGCTACTTGAGAGCCTTTATACGCTGACATCTCACAGTTTTTAGGCTGACTTGTCATTCGCAAGCCAACTTGTCTTGGAGGGTGCCTTTAAATCAATTTTGGTTCACATAAATTCTTTTGAATAGATACAATATGCCCAAAAGGGTCTTCACATATTACAATGACTCAATTGACTCCTAGACCTTTATCATAAAGCCCTAGAAGCACTCAATGGATGTTTGACCTACAAATAAAATAGCCATGAGCATGAAACCCATGCTTCAAAATAGTAATAATAAAATTATTTTTCTCTTTAGAGCAAATAAAATTATGATTACATTAGACATTATGAAGACCAAACCTAGTTACAAATTTCAACACTCCCTTTTAACTAAGGAGGTATTCATAATCCATATGCGGTACCTGGACATTCTCATACTAAAGAATTCACATAAAAAGAGTCAGATTGGTAAGCCATCTCATAAGCTATTTGTTCAACTTATTTTAGTGCGTCTCATCATATAAACCAACATTGTTATATAGCAAGGCCTTGAATAACAGCTCTATCTCTCCACAACAATAGAGCACAATGTGAGGGAGACAATGACTAATAGACACCCTCATTAATGTCTCTCAAGGCACATACCCCATTTGGATGTTCACAAAGTATATCCTTCTAGGACGATTCCCGTCTTGGATTAACACATCCTCATGAAATTTCCCTTTCGACTACTCTTGCCTATTGGATGCCTACCTTAACCTCAAAGAGTATCGGATTCAATCTCAGATGTTTACTCAATCCTCCATTCTTTCTTCATAACATGAAGACAAGAATCATGTGTCTATCTCTCCCTCTCAACTAAGGAGGATCTACTCATTCCTTTCGTATCATGTCATGAACTTCAACTTCTTCATCATGGAGCCTTCTTCTTCTTCATAGGACATCAGTCATCTTCTTCATCACTTCCTTCAACGAAACATCGTGTTGAACCAATAGTCATGTCATCCTTCTATTCATAGGGGAGTGAACTTCTAGTCCACATATGGCTATTCTTCATACAGCTACCTCTTCCAAGTCATGTTAATTTCGAGATCTTTCATCCGATTTCATGAGTACTAGTTGTAGGTAACTTTCTACAACCTTCTTCCGATAGCCATGTTTCAGCCCAACCAGATGTTTTCAAAGTCAAAATGAACATCAAATCAAAGTTAACTCTTTATGATGCCCTTTTGTCATGACATCGGCTCCTTGAAATATCAACATCCTGCACATGCATGAATCCACCTCCAAGACATATATCACCAAGGTTTTCTTTTTCCAACATATCAGGGTCTTCATATCTTTCTCCATGGAGATGTTATTGCTAATCCTTCTAGTTATCAGATGTTGATCACTTATCTTTTTTTTATGAGCTCTTATTTCATCTTTCTTCACATATTGCTTTCACAGGATCGCTTCAACACGGTTCCTTTCCTCATAGGAACCATAGTTGCTAACCACCTCATATTCTTCATGAGGTCATATTATGTTGATCTCATCTTTGTCAATACATAGAAGAGTTCAAGGCACATTGTCTACATGTCTTCATGCATCATTCCAATGGAAGAGTTTCTTCTTCTTTCATCATGCTCATGAGATAGAGCATTTTAACCCATTCTATCTCTAACCATATGATGACATGACTTTATCTATCTATAAATCTATACACACCTCTTCTCTTATGAGGTCATCTAGACTTCCTTCGGCAGCTTCCTTTCCTTTCTTGAAGATGAAAATACTTCAACCATGTTGCAAATCTTTGTCATCATACCATCATCCTTGTAACCAGTGGATCCCACACAAGGTGGAATGTAGATATACTTGTTTCTTCTTAAGTAGTGGTGAACCTTCTAATGAAGATTGCAATGGAGGATTGATGATCCTCATTCTGCAAATGCTTCTTCCTAATGATGATGATGTTTGATGATCTCTTTATCTTCTATCTTGCTAGATC
Source organism: Pinus taeda (assembly GCA_000404065.3). Classification (NCBI taxonomy): domain Eukaryota; kingdom Viridiplantae; phylum Streptophyta; class Pinopsida; order Pinales; family Pinaceae; genus Pinus; species Pinus taeda. Next base: position 23,243 of record APFE031728161.1, on the reverse strand, counting down.
ACTTTCTCAAATCATATAGACTGCTACTTCGATTATCCTTACATGCTTCCAATGAAGATGCCATGAGCTACTTCCTTTCTATCATGATGATTGCTTCAACCATATAGACTTCCATTTCGACTATATTTCCATGCTTCTTTGATGATGTCATCTTCTCTCTTTGCTACAATGTATCCTATCATTCTAGAGATGCTTCTCACTTTGACTTGCTAACTTCTATGCACTTGAACAATAGGCTAAGTTAGTGAGAGACCTTCTAATAGTGGAGGTCTATCACTTCTTTCTTCTTTGACTTCTTATTTTCGAGTTCTTTTACTTCTTTGGTGAAATGGGCTTCATTTCTTTCATTTCTCTTCATGTTGTCCTTCTTGAGTTTAGGACAATTTCTTTTGAAATGACCATATTCATTACACTCATAGCAATGGATCTTTGACATATCAATTCTCTTTTGAAACTTCTTTCGAGGTTCAAACTTCCCAAATTTTCCTTTCTTCCTTATCGAAGTTGCATATGTTTGTGTTTGTTCATTTGACCCAACATTGTTCTTTGCTTTTAATATGGATTCTTCAATTTTGCATAATGACCACAAATCGTTGAATGGAGTGGTTTCCCTCTTCCCATAGATGCTTGATACAAAATTCCCCCATTCATCAAGTAGTGCATTGAGCATAATGGTGGTCATCTCTCGATCAGAGATTACTTCTCCAAGTTCTTGTAATTGGTCTCTAGTTTCAGATACCTTCATGAAATATGAAACTGTCCCTTCTTCCCTTGACATTTTCATCTTGTACAGTTCAATTCTCAAAGATATGATTTCTCCTGCAGTGCTCACAGAAAACAACTCCACCAATTTGTCATAGATCTCTTTTGTTGTCTTCAACTTTGCAACATAAGGGATGAGAGAATCCTTGATTGACTCCATGAAGATCCTTTATGCCCTTATCTCTCCTTTCATGTATTTTGATAGTGCTTGAGCTTGCTCTTGAGATGGTTTGGTGATGGAGCTCTTTACGTATTCAATATCTTCATTCTCAATGAGAATTAAATCAATTCTCTTCTTCCATGAAAGGTAGTTCAAGGTCGCAACCAATTTATTGTTCTCCTTGCAGAATGAAGTCATTTGGTTTGTAGATTGAGACATAAAAACAAAGGAATACTTAATTGTAAAGTGAAGATGATATGTTCAACTTGATGCCCTTTTTGATGATGTTGACAATTGAAGATGCCTTCTTGACGATGATTGCTTCCTTAATGATGTCTTCCTTCTTCAAATATGACAATACTTCTTTTTCTAGATGATAAGAGATGTCTTTCTTCAAGTATGCTTGAGATGAGATCCTTCCTCAATGAAAGGGCGATTGCCTTGTTGCCTTGATCGCTTTGATGATGAGGTGCTCTTCTTGCTTCCTTTGGATGATGATTGTAGAATATGTGAGCTTCCTAGGAATGCTTCAAGTGTTGAGTCCTTGTTTGAATGGAGATAGGATCTTCGAGGTCTTTTTCTACCACAGGTTATGATGATGTGTCCTTATGATGTGATGGGTGCTCCTCCTTGATGTGTTTATTGATGCAAGCCGACATGATCTTTCTTTAATTTGATTTGTTGTTCGGCTTCTTCAAGAGTGCTTGTCATTGGAGGGCTATCTGACAATGTTTATGACTCAAATACGTTTGATACATGCCCAAGAAGGTTCTTCCTACATGACATTGGCTCTTTGACCTTTAAAGATAAATCCTAAGGCTCTCAATGGGAGCCATCTATACATAAAAATTCTCTCATGAAACCAATGCAACAAGGCATATAAAAATAATTTTATTCCTTTTATTTCATCATTTAAAAAGATCGTGTCATTATGAAGACCGAACCTAGTTACCCTTTCTTCAACACTCCCTCTTAACTAAGGAGGTATTCATAATGGTACTTGGTCATTCTCAATCTGAAGAATTTCTCATAAGAAGAATCAGATTGGTAACCCATCTGTATAGCATCATACTAACCAACATTTTTCCACAGCAAGGCCTTGACTAACAGCTCTACCTCTCATCAGATTAGAGCACAATGTTAGCGAGACCAATGACTATAGACACCTTCATCATTGTCTCTCAAGGCACATACCCACTCGGGTGTTCACTGAGTATGACCTTCTCGGACTATTCTTATCTTGGGTTCCCAGCCCTCAAAAAAAATTGGTCCTCTTGTGTACTCTTATCTTGGATGCCCTACACATCCTCAAAGGGCATTGGATGCCAGATGATTACCCAATCCTCCATTCTTTCTTCCCGAGTGAAGACAAGAATGTTGTGTCTATCTCTCCCTCTCAACTAGGGAAGATATGCCCATTCCTGTAGAGGAATGTACCCAAGTTCCTATGACCAGGGACTTCCTCTTGATCAAGGATTTGTCAGAGCTCCCTCTTAACAAGAGACTCTCCTTTTCATCTGCAGCTTCTTCTTCGTGGGTCCTTCAGCTGCTTGATCAACTTCTTTACTTAATGTCATAAAATTCAGTTGAGCTTCTTTTTTGTAGCGTAACAGCCATCAATCACTTTCCTTCTTAGTCCGCCATGTCATTCCTTTCTTCATGGAAAGTGGCCTTCTTGGTACATATCTAGAACCTTCTTCATATCGCTACTTCTTTCTCATCATGCTTCTTTCAAGAATTTCCATCCACCACATGAATGCTAGTTGTATTTGTACTTACAACTCTTATTTTAGTAGTCTTGCATAAACTTATCCAGATATTATTCAAGAAATCAAAACATAACATTAAGTCAAATAGTACCTTACAAGATGGCTCTTCATCATGACATCTTCCTGTAGGTATCAGCGTCCTACATATATGTTGATCCATTGTCAAGGGTCTCCATCTTTTCTAGACTTCCATCAGAGTCTTCATATCTTTCTAGGAGATTTCCTAGTCAAATCTTCTTGGTCTTTTGGATTTTGATTGCCTTTATCATGGTTGCTATCTCACAATTTCTTCCTTCCTCACACATTCGATTCCCAGAAGCTTACAATCATAGTTTCTTAATTGTAGTCAACCACCTCATACTTCATATGAGGACATATTATGTCAATTTCATCTAGTGTGACTTATGCCTTCTGCATCCTTTCAGAGGAGGAGATCATTTTTCTCTTGATCATGCTTCTCAAGATAGAAGTAATGATCCATGTTACCTGCAACCATATGACATGACATTATAATATTAAGCATAAGCATACATACCTCATTTTACCTTTAGGTCATCTAGGCTTCTTCCAACAGCTTCCTTGATTGAAAAGATCTTCAATCCCTTGATCTGCTTCATCATCCCATGAATTCCATAAGTTGGAGTTCCTGATGAAACACTTGCTTCCCTAGATTAGTGAACCCTTCGATGAGGATTCCATCAGAGAATCTTGAGGATTTTGCATATCCCCATCTAGCAAATGTTTCCTTTTTGACTAATGTATGATGAGCCTTATCCTGGATGACTTCTTCCTTTCCTTCAATGTCCAATGAGTTTCCCAAGAGCTATATCCTTCATGTTTGACTGCCATGGATTTTGTCCTTCATGAATCCCATGGTGATCTCACGAGCTCTTGTTTCTAATGTTTTCATGATGCATCTTATTATCATGGTCATATCTATAACACAAGATTTAGGAGCTTATGATAGGACCCTTTTGTGAGGGATACCATCTCAATCATAGTAGATATCTGTTACTCCCTCTTTTCTTGGCCCTTTTCTTCAGCTTTCTCCATATTTCTGGCGATATGAACTTTCTTTTCATAATCTTTCCATAGCAATGTTCTGTCTTTGTTTGCCATTGACTTGTCCTTTTTCCATCTTGCATAGATATCATAAGTTGTTAAATGAGAGGTAACTTTCTTGTCCCAAGGACACTTGTCACCTTGCTCATCGGTTAGTGTATTTAGGAACAATGATGATTATCTTATCATCTCTCCCAGATCTCCAATTGAGATCTTATGAAGATATCCCTTCATTCTTTGATACCTTCAATTTTGTGTAGATCAAGTCTAAGTGATATAAGCTTCTTTACTGCATTTTTCAGAGTATATCTTCTAGTATGTCATATATATCCTTGACGTCTCCTCTCTTGCTACATAGAGATGAGAGGACCTTTGACTAATTTCATAAGAATCCTATGAGTCCCTTGATCCTTTTCCATACATTCAAACAATGCTTGACCTTCAGAGACATTTCCATAGATAATGATTTCTCTTCCGGGGGCTATATCTATCCGCCTTTCTTATGCAAGGAATTTTGATGACCCAACCAATTTATAGATCTCCTTGCAAATACAAATTCATTTAACCAAACTTGATTATAGAATGAAAGATACTTACTTGACAAGTGAAGATGAACTCTTCTACTTGATCACTTTGATGACGGTTGAAAAAGATGTATTAGTGCTTCCTCTTGGATGATCATCTTTCAGATGGAAAGCCTTTCTTCAATAGAAAAGGTTGCTCCTTTTGATGAGGATGATTTGTTACTTCCTCAAATGATCTTCTTCTAGGGCAAGGAGATGATCCTTTCTTGAAGATGACCATGCCTTCTTACCTTCTATGTTTTACCTTCTTTTGTAATGTAGATCAAGACTGCTTCTAGGGTTTCAACCAATGTTGCAGTGATCGTTATCGGGATATTATCGGCAAGGGGAAAAAATTGGAAAAAAAAATTGAAAAAAGAAAACAATAAATAAATAAATCGTAACATACAAAAATATTCTTTTTTTTTCAATTTTTTAATATCTAAAGCATCTACAACATAAAATAAATACATTGACACATGAATATGATAAAAGACTGATATATAAGATGTGTAATATCATTTCTAGTGCTACATCACACATAACAGTGAATCATGTTCTGAATAGTAAGTCCTGATTCCTCCCAACTTAGCCTCAAAATATCAACAAAAAATATAATAATGTATCTCATATCATGAGTCATAATGTCATATACAATGAAATGAACCAAATAACTAAAGTCTAATACTACTGGTTTCCTCTACCCCTCTAGATGTAGATGCCAGTGGAGTTGGCAGTGGACTCTATTGTGCTCTAGAAGCTGAATAACTAGGAGCTACAGGAGGTAGACCACATCCTCTACTGGTGACAGGGGTAGCCTGGGTAAGTTGTGTCACCTCCTCCTCCTCATATATATATATCCCCAAAGAATTTTTCCAAAAAATCGCGATTTTTTCAAATTATCGTGATTTTTTGTGAAGAAGAAAAAAATTAAAAAATAAATTAAAAAAAAAGAAAGAAATTAGCGTAAAAATCGGGCAATAATATGGCCAAACTCAAAAAATCGTGATTTTCCGATTTTTTTCGCGATTTTCGCAACACTGGTTTCAACTTTCTCCAAGATTAGGTGATCTTTGTTTTTGAGGTCCTTCGAGCTACCTTGCTTTGTAGACAACTTGATGAGGGCCTTGGTGGCCTTTTGATGATGACTATGGAGACAAAAGCTCTTGTTGTTGTAGAATTTTTGATCTAGGGTTTGATTCTTCAATGTAGATCTTGATCCTTTTCTTTGATATCCTTCAACTTGTTTTGATGCCCTTCTTAAAACTTGATCCTTGAATGTCTCTTTGATGCCATTCCTTTGACTTCAGCACCTTAGCTCTGATACAATGTTGAAGAATCTAGGGAAAGGAGAGTTAATAAGATTCTTCTCGCCATGATAACTATTTGAGAGGTATTTTTAATCTTTTCTTATTAGCACAATCTTCTCTTATTATTAATGTGTGTCTTCTTAGTTCATCACCAAAACAAAAGAGGTAAGGACACAAGATGTTGGTTTTCTGCCAGGGCCAAAACCTCTCATTCTTTGAGAGGAAAACCCGCACAAAATTCTTCTTATAGAGATTCCAATTGACGAATACCAAGGCCATGACCCTTAACCTATTTAGCCAGTCCAAGACCAAGACACCACTCCTCTTCTTTGTCATTGTTAAGATCATCATCACTACCATTGAAGTCTAAATTCATCATTGCTGCAACACCAAGAACTTCTGTTAATTTTAGATAACAATGATATGTTCTATGCTTAAGAGAAATTTACTTCAATTGTCTTATTTGCCCAATATCAATTTCCAGATTAGCAATCACATTAACATGACAGTAAATGCAGATAGAACATAAAAAAAACAATAGAAGACAAGCCAAGACAAGAGGACACAAGATATAGCGCTAGCCAGGGACAAACCCCAATGTGGGAAAACCCTTTGATCAATTCTTCTTATTATTCTTCAAAAGTTCAGCAGAGAGAGAAAATAAAATATGCAATATTTACTTGCCCAATCAAAGTGAAATTTATCCAAACAAACAGCAGCCATAGAAAGCCCTAACCAAAAAGTCAACGTTGGTCAACAAGGCAGAATTTGACCTCCAAAACAGCTCGGTCAAACCCAGTCAACGCGGCCTCTAACAGTGATCTAAATCAACCCAAAACAGTCCCGAAAAACTCAGCCAAACTTGGTCAATGCAGGTCAACGCTACAGTGAAACCCTTCCGCTGTTAACATTGGTCAAACAATACGAATTGCCTCAATTTTTGTGCCCAAAAAAGTTGCCTGCCCAAACAGAAATTATCCCACCAAAATCGCAATCAAACAAGGTCAACGTTGTTGGTCAAACGCTGGTCAAACTTCCCTAAAATTCGGTGAATGCTGAAATAGAAAATATGTCTTCTTCTTCGCACGTGTGGAGAGAGAGGAGCCCATAAATCCATACCCAATCAGATGACGAGAGAGAGATGTATGAGAAGATGAGTGATGTCCAAATGAGGTAAAGGCATCTTCTATTTATATGCAAACTTTTAAGATGTATAGACGTGACTGTTGGGCTTTTGTGCCTACATTATTTTGTTGGTCGACCTTGACAATTTGTCCATAAACAAAATAAATTCATAATTCCATTTGTACATGTCAAAATGAGATGATCTTTAGATCAATCCTTCACCTCTCGAAGAGAGGAATCCAATAAAAATATTAGCTGCATCATATGAGTTGTTCAAGGTGGAGTTTGGCCCTAGTTGCCAAATTTAACACTCCCTCTCAACTAGGAAGAACTCCACCTGCCAAACCATCTGACAATTAGTACCATCCCTATCATCCATGCTCTGCTCTGCTGAACCATGAAGAAATAATGAAGAAGAAATGATCGAGAATGTATCATACCATTCTCCACTGACCCGAAGTCCGTCTCTAATAATCGATAGTGTATCCTGACCCAAAGTCAATTTCCATTGATCCCACATCAATATCAAACATCCTAGCATAAGGAGTACGATAGTACACGATGCATCCATCGGTAGTACTATGGTCCCTATCCTCATTTCCCTACTCATTGGCCAAATGAGAGGTACTTCCCATGAGTCCCAGACTGCATGGGTAGGATGTATCGGCAGGAGAAGGTAAACCACTCATCCTACTCATATGCCATAGGAGAAGGTGAATTGCTCATCCTATCTCAACATGGGGTATCACAAGGGAAGGTGAACCACTCACCCTGTACGTCACGCACAACTAGGGGAAGGTGAACCACTCACCTTATGGTTGCTCATTGCTCCAAGAAGTACCCCAAGCCCCCCAGAGCTCCCAGAGCTCAACATCCATCTCATACGAGACCTCATAAGAGGGTCTCTCCACAACTCCAAGTTGTTCATGAAAGGTTAAGAATTTGAACTTCCCCAAAGGCTTCGTAAGAATATTTGCGACCTGATCATCAGTCCCAATATGAGAGAGCCTTATTGCTCCCTGTTGTACCATATCCCAGATAAAGTGGTACCCTAAGTCACCTGACACGAGGATTCGGGACACGTAGGATTCGAGATTTGTGGTGTTGGATTCGGACACGCTGACCCCCCGGAACAGGACACGTTAGGACACGTTATATATTATTTTATTAAAAATATATATATATATTAAAAATTAGATATTATGATATTTCTTACACAAATTTTAATTAATGATACAAATTTATTGATTTCAAACATAGATCTTGATTCTTAATCTATACTATAGCTATTAGCATGCATATTAGTATAGTACATACAAAATTCAAATAAATGTCAATGGTACTAGTTACATAAATGATAAATCTATTAAAAATTTAAATCATGATTCATGAATCATAACTGAAAGACAACTTACAACTACAAGATAGTAAGATAAACACATTGACAACTGTAGTTTTCTCATTTGACATTAAGTCATCAAATCAAAATGTGTTACATAGGTAGTGTTGGTGCAATGACAATGGCAAAATAGAAATAGAAAATATAAAACAACTACAGTCTATGTTGTTTTATATTTTCTATTTCTGATTTAAATTTTTAATTGTTCATTCCGTGGGAACCTCATTGGTCTATGAACAAATACAATGTTCACTGTTCACTTCAGTGTTACTGTTCACTGTTAAAAAATAATGAACATTGAATACTAAGGCATGCTAGAAGCCCCCTGTGAGGAAGAAGTTGTTATTTCAAGAGAAAGATGGTGTTGCCATCTTCAGGCTTATCGTGGTACTAGGTAGAGATGTCAAGAGACCACTTCGAGGATGCAATTGACATAGATGTGAAGCTCATAGTGTCTGACAGCAGAGGCACATTCATTTGGCAATTGTTTTGAGACAGTTATTAATAATTATAGTAATTGCCATGCTCAAAATTGTTCTTCTTAAACCATGGTCAGTGGGTCACAAGAAACCTGTAGGCTGTAGCAGATTTTCGAGCAGGCAGATCAGCTAAAGTCCTGTAGCAAGATCTCATCATCTCAGTAAACAATTGAACTGTTCAATTTGAACATAACCCCTGAAGATGATAAAGTTTGTTATGAGTATGACAGATTGATAAGTCGAATATGAGGCAGATTATTTTGTGGAGACTAAGTCATGAATGAGGAACAAGACTTTAATGCATTCTATTCCTGAACATGGACTGATATATCATATAAGAAACTTCACAGAGATGAAGAGAATCAAATGAAAATATTTTCCAAAAACCACAGGTTGAAAGACACAAGGGATTGATATTTTTATTTTAAGAAGATTCAGTCAAGAATATATACCATCCATTGGTCACTGTGGTGGCAAAGATCACATTGAAATATATTGAAAGCATGTGAAGATAGTGTGGAATAACACACCATATAAATTTATAATGTTTGTCCGAAACTACTAGGTAAGGAAACAGAGTAGGTACTAGGAACTTGGAAGTAATGCTTATGGGCTAATAGCTCCACCCGGTGTATTCATCTACTAGATGAGTTCCATATAAGGCTGCACAGTCACTCAACTTTCTATGAGGTATATTTCTGAGTTCTTATTTGTTTGGTTGTGTGTCCTTTACTCCGACCCAGAAACAAGGAATCCAATGGTAATGTTAAGTGAATATTGACGAGAATTGTTGGGATATTCAGAGCAAGAAAGGTCTGGATATACCACGGTCCACGGACCACAACAAGATAAAGAACGCAGACATATCGTCCACGGACCCAGCAATACATGCAAATTTACAAAACAACGCAGACAAATTTACAAAACAACGCAGACAAACAGTCCCGTGCTCATTATAATCTCTGTTATCATACATTTAAAACATGGAGCAAATACTAAAGCCGACAGAGGTTTTCACTGAACGGCGAACGCACATATGTCATATACCGGTTTGAGTTTCAGGGTTTATACCCGTCAGCCGCGAGAGGAACTTACCTGGCTATGGTGCACCGACGACAGTCTGCTCTCCTCTCAGCGCTCAGCTTGCTCTCGAGTCTCAACACTGCTCACTCACATAAACTCAGAATGTGAATACGCTGCAAACACCCGCCTTTTAACCCGCAAACAGAACAAAATCGTGACACGATTCGCCCACACACAGGACTCGTTTCAAAAAACGCGACGCGATTCGATTTTTTTCGGGACACCATCTGACACGACGTGGGGAAAAAGGACACGACGTGTCAGAAAAAAAGGACACGAATCCGTACAGAATCGTGTCGGATTCGACCGATTCGGGATTCGTGCCCCCTTTAGAGCGAATCCGGTATCTTAGCCTAAAAGCCAAAAAAATCTAATTTGGAGTCCGTTGTTCCTTCCTTTTTCCGCCGCTGACTTGTTTTGATTGGATCGGCCAGGTTATGTTGGGCTTGGCCGAGCCGATGGGTCCGTTACCAAACCAACAGAGTAGGTCACTGGTTCGACCGGTTTTTGTACTACGCTGACCAAAGCAGGGGTCCGGCTTGGTCAGCTCGGCTGATTGCGATTTGGTTCGGCCGTTTTTAAAACATTGCCAAAAACCAGGACAAGACCCAACTCAACCCTCCTTCAAAGCTTCAAACCAAGTCAAAGTCAACAAAGTCAACTTTGGTCAAACATATGAAATCTGGTCACCTCCTAAAATTTCGGCTTCTGCTTTTTTGGTCCCTGAAATCTCAACCCTTGAAATTTTGGGCCTGCAAAACCTCAAAAATTCACAGAACTACTCCATCTTCTCTCTCCTTTGACCTCCTTTCTCCTTTGACTTAGATGGTTTTTCCTTGTCTTGGCATAGAGATTGATGTACATGATGAGTGAATGAATAGTCTCCAAAGTGGTCGAGTTGCCCTCAATATATACACATCCAGGAGGTTGAATAGGTGGCTCTTGGAGCCCAAGCCGTTGTTCCCAAGGAGGGTTGACTTGCTCTTGCGGTGACACTTTTGACTCTTTTGACCTAAATATAAATATTTTTCTTTTTCGTACAAGTCTAAATGGGACTTTGACTGATGACAAATTTCTTTTGACTCAATAAACCCTGGAAGCATGAAGAACATGCTTGACTAATGAAATAATAATAATAAAAATAATAAGTTCTTTTTCTTCAGTTGCTTTTACATGAAATATATAATGACACAAGTACAATGATAATTATGAAGACCGAATCTACTTACCTTTCCAACACCACCCTTCTCCAACATTGGACATGAATAAAATATTGTAGCTGAAATTGCCAAAGCATTTGCCATTTTGTCTAAAGACCTTGGTACAACTTCAAGCCATATTGCCTTGAACGACTCCATAGCTATTAGCACTGCCTGCTTGTATCTTTTTATTTTCTCGCTCTTACATGCATGGAATCCTTTCACTTGACAAACAATAAGATTAGAATCTCTTATAATTCCTTGAAATCTTAACTCTTGTATATTTCATGATATTCAAACCAAGAAGAAGATATTCATATTCAACTACATTGTCTGTGGCTTCAAATTTAATCTAAATGAGAAATAAAGAAGTTCAGCATTAGGGGAAGTTTATATGATTCCTTCCCATTACTTGACTTGGACATGGTTCCATTGAAATTCATTTTCAAATGTCAGTTTGAGTTGAATCTTGAATTCCAAACATTGTATATGAGCCCATAATTCTTTTAGGCACACAAAACTTTTCTCCAACTTTGTTGGATCTGCCATGTGATTTTGCCTGAACTGCTCTTTGTATAATGTGAATGTTTCATCATATGGGGTAGGAATAGTTGCATATGAAAGACTCATTTGAATATTGTCACCTACATTTGTTGCCCATTTGCGGGATAATAAGATTCCTCGAGCAATTGGAACATCTAGAACCACTATATCCATGGCAAATATATCTGAATGTGTTGGAAGGTCAACTTGAATATCTTTGATTAAATCTACTGCTGGAATCTCACATGAATCCCAAACCATGTAAGGTCTTGAGGTTTTCAAATCCATCCTGTTTGCTACCTCAAGAGTCGTGACATTCATGGCGGCTTGGGATATGTGCATTGCCCCACAAAATCAAGAAATTCCATTAATTGTGAGACTGCCATATTGAGAAACTAAAATATACTGTACCATGGCTGGAAAAATGTATATTCAAACTCTATGACACATGACCATGTGGAAAAGACATAGGTGTGCAAGACATAGGTTGACATGAGACACATACTTTTGCAAGACCTTGGGTTAAAATATGGAACCTTAGCAATGAAATAACCAAGAAATGCATGTTGCCTTAAACTTTCACAGATATTGTCATATTTAGATGATTTGAAATTTGATTATGATGGGGTTTTCATCCCCAGTTTCAAAATTGCGATCTCATGGTAGATTTTGGGATAAACTTTGTCTCTTTTGCATCATTCTCTACAGAGCCTTCAGCATTAATGGTGCTGCTGTTCTGGGTTTGAGCCATTATAGGCCTTTCCACTCAACGAGTGAGAGATTGATGGCTAGACATTACCAAAAAGGACAGTACTCTAATTAATGATAATGACGAATGGCACATGCCCTTTCTCTTGATACTAAACAGTTAATGAAATTTTGAATGTAATTTAAAGGCTATCAAGCAAGATTTCAAGCTGGAAATGTTGGATATGTCTGTGTGTGTTGTGTGAAAAGACACTCTGTAAAAATATAAAATATTACAAAAATAGATGGGGATTGCCAACTCGGGTTCTAGTTTACCCAGGCCAATATTCTCCTCTACAAAAACTAGAACTGTATACTTGAAACAAAGACAAAGGATGGATATCTCACATTCCTGATCTCAAATCTTAGGGCCAAGTTAATTGATTTGTCTTCAAAGATGTCTTACACATTTTCACTTTGATTGAGGACGACTGATGCACATAATAATTCAGTAGAATATGGGCAGTAGTTGCTGTGGAATGCATGTTATATCCACTGGTGTTTGCAATTCTAATTTTTGCATAGCATAGGCCCTATTTTTATAAGAATTATATCATCACACAGTTACATTGTTAGTGTGCATTCATCAAAGTGGGAAAACTTTGGACTGATAAAAGAATTTGGCTTGCAGGCTTCATCTGATGGGAGGTTTATGTATACTCCATATTATGTTTCTCCAAATGCTTATGCCACTGTAAATTATCCAGGCCAGTTTTTGGGACAGAATTTGATATCTCGCACTAATATCACTGCAACAGAGTCTGACAAGTCAACAAAGTGTGCTCTAGCCAAAAGCAGAGAACATTTATCTGGAACAGCAAGTTACAGTAACCCAGTAGTTTCAAAATCTCAACCTAATCCAAACCCCCTCTCAACAGCTGGCATTGAAGTTGAAGATTCATCACCGCAATCATCTCATAGGTTGAGCAACAATAACTTAATGGGCAGAACTACAGTGGGAGGCTCGCATGTGCATAAAAGTGGGCAAAGAACTAGCAATCCTGTGATAGCCTGTGCTTCTGAGGGCTTGATAACTGTTCCACCGCAGGTGGACAATGTGTTGAAATCTCCTGTTCAGCACAGTCGAAGTGCTGTATTGCCAAGTGATAGGATAGGACATAGAGAGAGAGAAGCTGGTTTATGTAAGGATGGAAGTCAGCCTATTCATGGTGATGTATATTTTGTTGAAGACAGATTATGTTTACCAAGGTGTCAAAATGAAGGAGCTGAAGATGAGTCTAGAGTGGATGACGATGAAAATTACCAAAGTAAAAACAGCAGCTCATCAGACAATATTGCAGATTCAAAAGGTGTTGATCATTTCTCTTCTGGAGGAGAGTGCCAGGGTGTTGGGCAGAGCCACGGGATACATGAAGCCTTCAAATCTAGTTTGGCTTGTGTTGAATTGCAATATGCTGGGGAAAATACCTCTAGAGACCTACAAAATGCAATGGATGGTATTCAAAGGCACGATGAAAGCCAAAAAAAACAAAGTTTGCGAGATCAATGTAAATCTAAGCCATGCAATGACCATCAGAGTATGGTAGTTGATTCAGGACCTCATGATGTTGGAAAGGGTGATCCATCTGACCATAACTCTGATTCATCAATGGTAGATTCAGTCCATATCTTTGATATCACTCCAACTAATGTTATAGCAGCAATTGGGCAGAAAGAATTTTGGAGAGTCCGGAAAGCGATTCTAAGGTATTTCTCACAGCTGATATTGTAAATTACAATCTAAAGATGTGCATTTGCAGATTTAAAGTGGAGGGATTTCAATTAGGTTTGATAAGTGATGATAAAGTAGAGCTTTCAATTTATCAAAAGAGCTAATTCGGCATTCTAAAATTTATTAATGTCTAAGATGCACTGAAATGGATATTGAGATGGGGGAACATGTATGGGATATTGTCATTACAATGTAAAGATGTGCATTTGCAGAGATAAAGTGGGGGATGTAAATTAAGTTTCCTTAGTGATGATAAAGCAGAGCTGTCATTTTATCAAAATAGCTAATTTGGCATTCTAAAATCTATTAATGTCTAAGATACACTGAAATGGATATGGAGATGGGGGGATGGACATGGGAACATTCTAGTGAAGGCAGGATATGATATGGTAGGGAAATGGAAAATACATGTAAAGATACGTGCACACACAACAAAAACCATTAGACATAAAAGGTTCAGATTACAAGGAATTGTTTTTTTTCTGATCATTTCTTGTTAATTAATGTTTTCTGATGATACTTATCCGGATTGTTCTCAAAGACCCAAAGGTAGCACATGGATTTGTATTTTTGGGAATGGAAAGGAACTAAAAGGAGGAGATCTACCTTTTTCTGTATGGATAGCATGCCCAATATTAGAAATTAGGATAGCACAACTTGTACTAATGATCTCTGAAGGAAGATTAGGGTTATGTGACAACAAAAATGGCATTTCCCTCCTCCACATACAGGACAAAGTATGTTTTCTGAGAGGCATAAAGCAATCAGATAGTGAACAAATGACTTTTAAACTTTTAGGATCAGGATACGTACAATTTTCTCCAAACTTAAATTGACCACCTGTACAAATTTGCAAAAGAAAATTAAGCAATCTAGCCAGATAGCAAGAGGGTGTGTAATGTTCATGACGTTGATATTAATAAGCATATCTTCTATGCCAACAGGCCAGGATGATTTCTTCTAGCCTTCTAGCTGTTATTTGGGTTTTCTAATGTTCTTTTATCATTTTTGGGCCAAAATGCAAAGGTTTTGGCTGGATGCAGCCCTGTCATCCATCCAATGCTCAAGTCCTTCGGTCAATATTTCACCCTCCCTTTTCTCTTTGCTTCCAGATAGAGGCAAGGCTTCCTTCTGCACTTCATTTGTGAGGGGACAATGTATCAAGATGTGGTGGACTGTTTGTTCATTACTTCTGCAAAGAGTACAAAAACTTAGCCCTTCATTTTGTCATGGATTATTTCTCTCAGGGCATTGTTCATCTTTGGTTATGTTGTTGGTTGTGTGGTTAGTAGGAGGGTGTAGTAATAAATTATGCTTTAGTAATTGCCATCATAATGATATTTGCTTTTTTTTTGGTATATATAATATATATATAATATATATATTATATTTATATATGTATAACTAACATAAGATACCACATCATATTCCAACTTCACTGTTGAGTGAGCCATTCACTTTGTTCCAGGTTATGTTACTAGGATCACATCTAGATACAGATATGGATATACATGTGGATCCACCGATTTTGATAGCCGGGATTGTTGTGGTATGGCAAGGAATTGGCAAGTAAAGAAATATTAAAATATTTCAAAATTTTAAAAATTAATTTGTATAAAAATAAAACTATACTAATTTTTAATATTTATAAAAATTAATTATTAGATGAATAATATCACATTAATGTTCATTATAAATATCAATTAAATTTTAATTAAATTATATTAAAAAGTATGTAAATTTTAATATATAAACTTCTGTTTAAAAATAATTATAATTTATAATATTAAAAATACATCGTTTATAATATTCATAAAATTTTTTTTATATTTAATTAAGTGGCTATAAAACTTACTTTTTTACACTTGAGAATAAACTTAAAAATTAATTAAAATTTCTAAACAATGCTGATTTTTCTGTAGCATCTCGAGGTATTCCTGCATGCCAATAGGCCTCCTAAGTCAGCCTAGAAGATTTATGAGAATAAAAATAAAAATTCAATTTTTTAATTGGGCTTCGTGTAGGCTCAAAGTGGATGAGTTGGCCCAGCTCATCCAGGGAAGTGTCCCTTGTTGAGAAATCAAGGGCATAGCAATTATGAGATTTCTTTTCTAAATTCTAATGATAACTGCTTGTGAATGCTTTTTACTTCTTTAGATTAGGAACTTTTCTTTACTTAGATCATTATAGTCTTATTCTTCATCAAACAACTACCAATGTATAAACAATAAAGGGACAAGAGACACAGAATGTAGGCGATCAGTGAGGGCCAAAACCTCTCCAACTTGAGAGGAAAACTCAAACAAATTATTCTTCTTATATAGACTTCAATTGACGAATACTAAGTCCAAGACCCTTGACCAAGATTCCTCCATTTATTATTAAGTTAGGGCAGCTTCTTCCTAGACTTCAATTTGGACCTCAGCAACCCTCTTACAACAATTTCGTCCTTCCTTATTACATTTCGACCTTCCCTTCAGAAACCCTAGGTCACATGAGAGAGGAGATCATGGAGAGATTTATCCTTATATGCCTTCGCTATGCCTTCCTTGCTTTCTTAGTGAACTCAACCTTCAAAGTAGACCTTCTTGACACTAACCTTTGATACTTTTGTTGTCACTGTAATTCGTCCTTTTTGCAGCAGATCGAAACCCTAACTCTCTTTGCACATGTGGAGAGAAGTAACCCAAAGACTGATCCAAAAGCTTCGATCTCTTTTTCTTCTTTCACCCTTCTTTATCCTGCACTTTTTTCTTCTTCCTTGAGCTCAAATGATGAGTGTGAAGTGTGTCCATGAGAGAGGCCGAGTGCCTCTTTATATAGGCTTCTTGACCATGACTTGAGGCCGACTTGCAATTGCTTCTAGTCTGACTTGATGCTTTGATGAAGGCTGACTTGTTGCAGGTGCTATGACTCGGTCTTGGAGGATCTTCTAGAATCAAATACATATGTAACATGCCCAAATGGGTCTTCAATCCTTGACTTTGACTGACTAGACTTTCTGACTTGATGACCAAACTTAATGGCTCACAATGGGAGCTTCAACCAAAATAAAATTCCTTGAGCATGAAACCCATGACTAAAGCATTACAAAAATAATTTTGTTTTCTTCTTTACATCAATTACATAAAATCATGATTACACATGTCATTGTGAAGACCAAACCTAGTTACACTTTTCAACATCCCTTGGGGTAAATGCACCCATTCAACTTGTATATATAAATGCACCCATTCAACTTCATTTGATCAATCATCAACATCATCATTTCTCATCTATAACAACAACAAATGGCAACAGATGGAGGACGAATACACTGAAGTTTGGGCTTGGATTTTGGCACAGATTTCTAGAAAATTTAGAATTGTAAACCTTACTGAAGAACAATTTCTCCTAGAAGAAAAGTTGTTGGGTTTTCTCCCAAGTTTGGGTTAGGGAAAATTTGTTGTCTCTTTCGTGCATGGCTGTCTCTTTATGATCTTACTATTTTAGCTAGATTTACTATTGAAATTTTCTATGTATAATCACTCAGTGATATCAGTAAATTGTTAAATTAGGTAGTAATTACTAATTATCAGATCAGAAAATTGGTTTCTACTGTGTATCTTTGTAGAAAATTCAACAAATAAACACTGGCGGCTTATAATACTTACCTCAATTTGCAGATTGAAACACTAGGGATGTGCATGAGTTCGCTTCCAATGACTCTTATCCTTCCTCCCCCTCAGATGAATGATGCCAACACTGTTCATATTTACTACATTTGATCATTAGTGGGCATTAAAGTTTATAATATGGTCTACAGGTTTATAATAGGTCAACCAAGTAAAAAATAATTTGTCAGCCAACTCGCTAGTCTATTATTTGCTCCGTTGTTTTTTCCATTTTTGTTAATTAGAGTAGAGAAGAAGTGTTCTGCATGTCTAAGTGTTAAGACTAGTAGAAGAACACAAAAGATTGCCACTTTAGCAAAATATTAATTTATTTAACTATTTCCTAAAGTTAGATTTACGAAAAAGTAAAAGTTCCTAAGTTAACTCATGATTTAATCTCAGTTGTTTAGAAGGAGATTAGGGTTTAGATCGAAATTACAAGAGGAGATAGAGCGAGTTAGTGGTAAGTTAGTAGAGAACAAGCAGGTGTGAGAGAGCAGCGAAGGAAGAGCGAGAGTTTCAATAGATCACAAAGCTCAACATCTGAGTAGAAGAAATTGAGGGAGGACCGAGATCTTATAGTCCAACGCAATATTTCATTCGCATGTGTGCATAGGAGAGAGGAAGTGTGCTCTCATGAGTGAGCCAAATCGCTGATCTGCGCTGTAGTTTTGCAGATCTATTTCGTAGGAAGGGAGATCGATTTAGTTGCAGGGAGATTGAGTGTTTTATTGTGATAAATTGGGAAGTTTCTCCCTTGTTGTAATTCTTAGAGGAAAATCTTTTACTGCAGAAGAATAATAAAAACACATAATGTTGCAGGTTTTCCTTGGAGTTGGGGTTTCTTAGGTATATCTTTTGTTTTATGGTTTGATGTGTTTGCCTTTTGATTAATTTTCTGTTATGCATATTAAGTTAGAAACTTTAGTGTGTTTGTGATTTAAGTTTCCATATTATCAATTGTTTATATTTATGGGTTTTTACACTTAGAAATTGCAAATCAGTTTGCGGGGTTTTATGAAAATATAACAATTTTCGCTGATGTTGTTTGAGTAATCCATTTCTTATCTCATATTATTGTGTTATCCATTATTAGGTTACTTGTCCGCTGAGTTTTTCGTTCTGGAAGTTTGTGCTGGCTTCTTCTTTGAATTTCGCAATGTCACGAACGGATCTCTGCGGATGCGGATTTGAATCTGTCTCTGATTCAGTGATCTGTGGATCCAATCACTAGGACTGACAAATCTGGTAACACAAGTTCCAACACCAAACTAATATATTCTTTCCATCCAATAAACACACTGCATTATGATCTAGCAAACAAGTGAAATTATTCCATTTTGTAGCCAAATCATCATGAATATCTAACTTAGTTGTGAGCCAAATTTGCCTACAGCCTCCCATTGGATTCAAAATCCCAACATTAGCTAAACATGCAACCACGATCTTAGAGAGATAATAATCCTCAACAACTCCAATCCAAGGATCCTCACCAAGCTGAATTTGGTTGCCACTACCCATTTTCCAAGCAAGCCACCTCCTACCCAAGGATCCTCACTGAGCCGAACCCAGTTGCCATAGGCCCACAACCTATTTTCCAAGCAACCACTGTCCTAAGTTGCACGAAACGGGGAAACGAGTACGAGTTTCCGAAACGGGAAGCGATACAAAACGCAACCTCCCCAAATTTTGGAAATGGGGAAACGCGAATGCGAATATATATATAAATATATATATATGAAAATATTTAATATATTATGTGCAATATAAAGCATAATGATACATTATAATTTATTACACTTACATTTAAGATTTAATTACATCACATTTACTCATAATGATCACATAATGAAAATAAAAATATGGGAATTCCTAAAAGCAATGTTTATTATATATCCAAATCTCAAGAATCAGCGTTTTATTATATTAATATATGAGGCTGCAGTACAAAAGACTATAAGCTGCAAGAGAGAGATTAAATTAGGATTTTTCATCCCATCCCTTTCTTTAGAAGGACCACTGTTGTATTGGGAGTCTCCTCCTACATAGTCGAACGACCTTAGTGCTTTTGATTAAATACACGTTTCATACCCTAGTACCCTACATGATCTTGATTATTGGGAGTTTCCCCTGCATAGAGGGCTTGATTCTCTTGATTAAATACAAGTTCCATACCTTAGTACATGATAAAATCCAATGTAAACATTGCAATCCCCCCAATCCTGAAATCCTGAAAAACAAATTCTGTTGGATTTTGAGTGAGATCTAAAATTCTACTTTCTCCATATGAAATCCAATGAGAGCGGAACCATTCTCAAACATCCTGAGTCATTTCATGGTAATGTTAAAAATTTAAGTAAAATGATGAAAATGAAAAATAAAGGAGAATATCACTTTTACTTTAAGAATTTAACATTACCATGAACAACATATGCCTCAAACTTCCTAATGAACTGCATATCAACACTAGGGCAAAAAACCACTTTTATAACTTTAGACACACATCTAGAAGCAACTAGAAGTCACTAACATACGCTAAAAGTAAATTAAAAATAAAAAAAAACACAAGTTAATGAGGAAACGTGGGTCGTACGGCCCTGAAACGCGTTTCCGGCCGTATTGGCCACGTTTCCGTTTCAGGAAACGTGGCAGTACGGCCGGAAACGCGTTTCACGACCGTACCAAGCGCGTTTCCACGTTTCGTACCCGTTTCCGCACGGAAATGGACCTCTATGCCACATTTCCTGCAACATAGCCACTGTCCAAGCAGAGGAAGGGCGTTCACCATCCGTTTCCAACATTTAATGCTCATCTATTGTTGAAATTCTATGACAAGTTTCGTAGAATACAATTTTCTTCTAGGTAATTACTTAATGATTTTTAATCAATATTTTATGCCATTGTTGTCATTGAATAATTACACTTGAGAAAATCTCAATAGTAAAAGACAAACATGCACAAATGAGACTATTTCAACTTTGGGGGAAAGCCCAACAACTTTTCTTAGGATAAATTATTCTTCAATAAGCTTTACAAATCAATAATTTGTCTAGAAACTTGTGCCAATATCCAAGTTAAAATACTAGTCAAGCCTGGTCAAAATAGCAACAAGTCAACGCTGGTAAAATCAACCAAAACTAATAGAAGTCAACGCTAGTCAAACAATTAGTTCTTGTGGTTAACTCTTCTTGGTCAAGTCAACGCTAGTAAAATCAACCAAAATTACTAGAAGTCAACACTAGTCAAATAGTTAGTTCCTGTGGTTAACTCTTCTTGGTCAACTACTTGTGGTCAACCTTGTGGTCTATAGTCTTGTGATCAGCCCTGCAGTCAACAACTCACATGTGTAGCTTGCGGTTGGTCAAACTGCAGTGAAATCTGTTCGTATGGCTTCCAAAATTAGTCAAACACTTTGTCAACTTGGTTTCCAACTTAGTCAACTTTAGTCAATGCAGCCTGCTCAAATTTGTCTTCCTTCTTCACACATGTGGTTGTCCAAGAGAGATAAAAATGACGAAGAAAAGAAAGAATAAACTCCAAAATCAGACTTCTCCTTTTTGCTCATACTTGCTCTTGCTTGGTGATGGAATGAGACATGACATCATCTATTTGGACTTGTCGAAGGGGTGTGACAACCCAACAGACACGTCCCTTCATTGGTTGGCCGACTTGTCTTCTTTCTGGGCCGACACGAATACCTCTTGCTGCTACAAAAAACAACACTCCCTCTTAGCGAGGAAGGTATTCTCCTTTGCTGAAAACATATTTCTCCTTAGCTGAAATTTCTTATCCACTAGAAAAATTTATGAGCTTGCTATGTTGATTTAGTGTCTCCTCACATGCACGTTGATTTAGTGTCTCCTCATATTCATGTCTATAGATATGGATCACTCCATCCCAGAGCAGGCAATGCGAGTATCCTAGGCCATTTACCCCTAGCCAGATCAACATGGCTCCATGGATAAATGTATTAATATCCCCTGGTCAAATCAACATGACCCAACCAAATCAGCATGGCTTCTTAGGAGAAGCTCTGCCCCTAGGGCATTCACCCTTGGCCAAATCAGTATGGCTTCTTAGGTGAATGTATCATTCTTCCTTGGTGAAATCAACATGACGCTATGGATGCCAAATTAGAATGCCTCTAATGGAAAAATGTATGCCCTATATTGTAGTTGGCCTAGGCCATTCACCCCTAGACAAATCAACATGGCTCCATGGGTGAATGTATCATTCCCCCACTAGCCAAATTAGCATGATCCAGTCGGAGAATGGCTGCCCAATCCTGCAAATACATCAACCCTCCGTCTCTGAGAGGGAGACATTTTGCGATGCCAAACTTGTCTTTGAAGTATATAAACTTCACTCTAGACAGAGGCTTGGTGAGAATGTCCGCAATCTGCTCGTCTGTGGATATGTACTAAAGCGTCACTACTCCCTTCTACACCATGTCGCGGAAAAAGTGATATTTGATCTCATTGTGCTTCGACTTGTCATGAAAAATTGGATTCTCTAAAAGCTTGACACAACTTTGATTATCACAATATATCAAGTTTGTCTCTAGCACTTGATCAAATAGCCTTGCAAGTAGCTTCCAGAACCACACTGCTTCCTGACTTGCAACACTGGCTAGGATATTCTCTGCTTCTGCTGTATTGAGTGCAACAAAAGTCTACTTCCTTTTAAATCATGATATCATAGCTAATCCCACGCTGAAGGAGCACCCCGAGGTGCTCTTTCTACTCTCTGCACTGCCGACCCAATCCGAATCAGGATATCTCTGTAGCCTCACTTCACCTCTAGCCAAATCAGCATGGCTCCATGGGTGAATGTATCATTCCCCCACTAGTCAAATTAGCATGACCTGGTGGGAGAATGGTTGCCCAATCCTGCAGAAACATCAACTCTCCGTCTTTGAGAGGGAGACATTTTACATTATGCCAAGCTTGTCTCTGAAGTATACAAACTTCACTGTAGACAGAGGCTTAGTGAGAATGTCTGCAATCTGCTCATCTGTGGATATGTACTAAAGCTGCACTGCTCCCTTCTGCATCGTGTCTCGGAAGAAGTGATATTTGATCTCAATGTGCTTCGTCCTGTCACAAAAAATTGGATTCTCTGAAAGCTTGACACAACTTTGATTATCACAATATATCAAGTTTGTCTCTAGCACTTGATCAAATAGCCCTGCAGGTAACTCCCTGGACCACATTGCTTCCTGACTTGTGACACTGGCTAGGATATTCTCTGCCTCTGCTGTATTGAGTGCAAAAAAATTCTACTTCCTTTTAAATCATGATATCATAGTTGATCCCAAACTGAAGGAGCATCCCGAGGTGCTCGTTCTATTCTCTGCACTCTTGACCCAGTACGAATTAGTATATCCCTATAGCCTCACTTCACCACCTGAGACATATCTCAAACCATATCCAACTGTACCATGTAGGTACCTCAACACATGTTTGTCGCATGCCTCGGCTCAACCTTAAACTGGCCAACTTCCTTCACTGGATCCATCATCACAACTACTTTCAAGTCACCCTAATTAGGTGCCCCCTTTGAAATTGAAGCAAATCTTCATATGGCAATCCTGACTGCTTCCTTTGTCATGGAAACAAATCCTCTTGCTGTTGCTCCTCCCTTTGTTACTGAAGCAT
>APFE031728159.1:0-26965 GCA_000404065.3 Pinus taeda | reverse complement strand
TGGAACACCTTCATGTGCCTCCTTGGCTTTGGAGCATTATCCGTCATGTTTTCCATAACCAAGACCCAAATACTTAAGCCTTTCCTCAACAACAATTGGCTCAACTATGCCTTGTGCATGTTTTCCTAACCCTTTACCTTCATAACCCATCTTCATCGATAATTTGGAACCAATTCCTCTAGTGTGTCTTTCAAAAGCACGAAAACATTCATTTTGAGAGGAAATTGAAGATAAAATTGAATTACATACCTCATTTTCATGCACATACTTGGCTAGGGTTTCTTTGGAATCATGGAGTTGAATCTCCATCTCATGCATCTTTTCAAGAAGCTCTTGCTTCTCCTCCTTAATGGCCATCAACTCCTCTTGAATTATAGTGTTATCCTTCCTATCTTCATTCATATGTTCCACCATATCTCTCATGATGATACGCTCTTGCAACATCTCCTAATCAAAGACTCTTGCTAGGGAAGATGGATTAGAAACATCACTTGTTGAAGCTGCCATCACACTTGTAATGCATCAAAAAGCTTCAAAAAGTTTCTCAACAAAGAAGCATCTCAGACTATCTCCCTTCTTCAACGTACACACATAAACTTGCATACAATTAAATTATCCTTGCACAAATACAAAACCAATAGCTAATTTTCTAGCTAACCTTGGCAAACAATCTTAGGGTTAAAATGAGCTAACAATGCTCTCATACCATCTTGATCTAAATGTTGGGCAAACTTGTTACTTCTATGCAAGATCCCTCATCATTATTAAAAAAAATGTGTCTAGGATCATCTCAAACTAACCAAAATGTCAGGAATTATGTGTCAAGTGTTGAGTGTCTTTCATGAGAAATTTATGAGGTTAATTAGCTATTTAAAACACATATACAACAAGTAATTTGCAGAGAAGTAAAACACAAAAAAATCATAACACAAAATTGATAAAGGAGTTCACCCTCCTGCGCTACATCTCCTTGACCTGGTTTAATGGCTAGGCCCTCTTTAGATTAATGGTTAATTCTCTGATTACATGCACCTGAAGTACTCCAATGGCTTTGCAACCTACTCCATTGATTCTGAAGACCTAAAAACCCAAAAATGACTATCCAAGCTCTGCAATTGGACTTCAGCTGATCTAGGCTTGACCTCCTCTCTTGGTGGCCCTAGGCTTCCTTAAAATTCAATGTAGAAAAATTAGGTATATAAGTGTCTTTCTACCTTTGCAACCTATTCCATTGTGTTCAGAGCAACCAAATCATCTATATATGATTCTTTTTGAACTAAAATTGGTTGAAATATGCAAAAGTTGTGGTCTCTTCAGTTTTCCTTAGGAAAACTCCACCAAATCTGGAGAAACTCCAGTTAACCCCACCAAATTTGGTGCAATGCTGGATTTTTCTGACCTGCTAAAACCGCCACCAAGTTAATTTGCAATTAATTAAGGGATAAACCTATTTGGATTAGCGTTAATCCCACTTAGCGCATTAAACTCGCAGCTAATGTTGGAGCGCTCACATGCTGACAGTTACCCAAGCAGTTAGTCTACCCTGACGGTTACGGTAACTACTAGTGGTTAATGTTGGAAGGTTCACATCTGGTGGTTTAAGGTTAGCGCCCACCTCCCAAACTCGTCGGTGCATGTGTTTAAATCAGAACTCAAGCCTTTAGTTGTCAAGTCAAAATGTTGTGGCATAACGGTGGAGTGTGGGGCTTGTGTGGGTGAGGTCGCGGGT
This sequence comes from Pinus taeda, assembly GCA_000404065.3. NCBI lineage: Eukaryota > Viridiplantae > Streptophyta > Pinopsida > Pinales > Pinaceae > Pinus > Pinus taeda. The sequence goes on along the minus strand of APFE031728159.1, from coordinate 25,236 downwards.
TCAACTCTGTTGGCCTTCCAAATAACATTTTAAATGACCTTTGAGAGGGCATGTGGCGACTTCCGAGCTTGCACGTTTCAGCCTCTCATTAGTCCACCTCAATGCCTTTGACCATTAACATGTCGACACTTGTCACAATAAGATTGAGCCACCTATCAGAATATTCTAAGAATATTCCAAGCAATATTTTGAGAATATTCCAAAGAATATTCCTTGGAATATTATTTTTTTCTGAATTGGTTGTACAGATGCATAGTCAGCATTCCAGTCAGCCCTGTATCCAAATTTTGTATGTTTGACAAAGCGTACAAAAGTCTCTATCTTTCTCATACGAGCTCTGTTTTGAGTGAAACGAGTTGAGTTGGGATCACATTCCAAGATGGACACGGTCATTTAGTTTTTGAGAGATTTTGAGAACTTTTTTTTTGAGCAAATTTTTGCCCCTAATCTAGATTTTGATAAAAAATCCCTAGGAAATTGGTGGGCGGGGAGTCATGTGGCAAGAATCTAATTTAATTTGAGAAAAAGAACGAATTACACATTTATTGTAAAATGGACCATTTTGTTAAATAAAATTTTCTTATATATCAATATCCCCATCTAATTAGACTATGAACTTATTAGAATTGGAATAATCTCAAATCCCTAGGAAATTGGTGAGTAGGGAGCCATGTGGCACATGATTTTTTATATATTATATATAATATATATCATTATATATATATATTTAATTTTTTATTTTTTATTCAAAATTCACTGCAACCTAACAAACTCTCTAAGACTAATAATATGTTGAGCATATTCCCTTGAGAATCAATCTAGGCCACCAATTAGAAAAATAGAAAAAAGTCAACATATCCTCATCCACCTTAAGTTGAAACAAGAAGCCTTCCACAAATATTTTTTTTCAATATTATTAAAAATATATTTTTCAAACATTTGATTGGACCATAACTTGAACAGTAGGCATGTGGATAATTACCTCACATATTTTATGTCATAATTTATGTATATAGTTGCAATATTAATGCATTATTTTTAGATATTTGTGTAGTGATGTTTTATTCTTAAAAAAGTAAATAACATATATACCATTAGTTACTTAATACCATATTTTAAGCAAGTATTTGCATAAAAAATGGATAGGAATAAGATATAAATATGTTCAGAAGTAACTCTTGGTAAATATGTTATTTACTTCCTTCAAAACTTAAGAATAAAAAATCACTACACAAATATCTAAAAATCATGCATGAATATTGCAACTATATTCATAAATTATGGCATAAAATATGTAAAGTAGTTATCCACATGAAGACCTTCAAGTTATGGTCTAATCAAATGTTTGGAAAATAGTTTTTTTTTAATAATATTGAAAAATAAAATATCTATTTTTCAAAGTTAAACATTATATTTTGCATTGGTCAATGCTAAACTAATAGTGATCAACAACTAGAGTCTTGCCTTGGCAAGGACTAATAATGATTCCATAACCATATTTAAATTTAATTAATAAGCACATAAAAACTTAATACTTACAATATAACTAAGATTCTTAACCATGGATACGGGCCCCTACTTTACCATAGATATTATTAACATGTAAGTAGGTTTTGTCATAATACCATGTATTATCAATACCACACGCCCAAAACCATAACTTATTTCACAATAAAAAAATAAAATGTAAAATATAATTAAAACATAATATGTAATATTAAATTTCCATCTAAAATCTAAATCATAAAGTATAATAATAACTAAGGCACAAGACTACAATTTGATTGTCATCTAATAATGTTAAATTTAACATACTATTTATTTAATGGGTTACTTTCTTTATATATTAATATTATTAGTCATATACCAATTAATATTCGATTATTTTATTTTAATAAATTATAAATATCATTTTCATTATAAGTATTATTATATTGAACCTTACATATAATATTCATTACATAGAATGGAAATTCTTAACCATATGGATGAATGAGGGAGAAAGGGGAAAAAAGAGAGGGAGAGAGGAGAGTGATAGAGCGAGAGATGGAGGGGGGAGAAAGAAGGAGAGAGGAAGGGAGACATTGAAATAGTTGGAGGGGAGAGATAGAGAGAGTGATGGGGAGGGGGGAGAGAGAGAGAGAGAGAGAGAGAGGGAGGGAGATAGAGGAATATAGAAAGAGAGGAGGGGAGGGAGAGAGAGATGGAGTTGGAGTGAGAGAGAGAGGGGGAGGGAAAAACAAAGACATAGAGAGATAGAGGTAGAGAGCTTGACAAGGGAGAGATGGAGAGAGGAGAGAAAAAGGGAAGGCGGAGAGAAGGAGAGGTGAGAGAGAGGGAGAGAAGTGGAAAAGATAGAGAGGGAGACATGGAGATATGGGGGGGGAGAGAGAAGGAGATAGGGAGGGAGATAGTAACAAAGTTGGAGGGAAGAGAGAGAGAGAGTGAGAGTGATGGGGGGAGAGAGACAGGGAGGTGAGAGAGAAAGGGAGAGAGATGAAGGAAAAGAGAGAAGAATTGAGAGAGAGAAGGATAGAGGGAGGGAGAGAGATGGATTTGGAGGAGGAGAGAGAGGGAGGGAAGAAGAATGACTTGAAGATAGAAAGGTGGAGAGAGAGATAACAAGTGACAGGAGGAGGAGAGAGAGAGAGAGAGAGAGAGAGAGAGAGCATGTTTGGGGGGTGAGATAGAGAGGTAAAGGATGGGATAGAGGGAGATAGAGATATAGGTGGAGGGGGGGAGAGGGGGGGAGAGACAGATATATATGGAGAGGGGAGAGTGTGTGTTTTGGGGGGATTAGAGAGACAAATAAGGAGTATGGAGGGGAGCTATGTATAGATTGATGATCAAAGAGAGAGAGAGAGATACACAAAGATGGGGGAGAGAGAATATTTTAACAGAAAGAGTACATAGAGGAAAATTACAAATATTATATAGTATTATATAATATTAAACATTATTAACCATAAAGGAAGAGAAACTAAGGATTTTACAAAAGGTAAAAGAAGTTGGATTTAGAAAGTTATGAATATTTTCGTTTTTCACTGAATAGATGCATTGATTTCATTTTATATGTTGATTTCTAATCCTATTTGATCGATTGCACTATATGTATTGTTTTTAGTGTAGTTGTTGATTTATAATCCTATTTGGTTTCTTGCACTACATGCATTGATTTTAGTGGAGATGTTGATTTCTAATCCTATTTGATTGCTTACACTAGATGCATTGATTTCAACGTAGATGTTGATTTCTAATCCTCTTTGATTGCTTGCACTAGATGCATTGATTTTAGTGTATATGTTGATTTATAATCCTATTTGATTGCTTTCACTAGATGCATTGATTTCAGTGTAAGCACAAAAAAAATATTGACGACATCCATTTATTTTTGTGTTATAGTAATTGAACCATAATAAAATATTTTGAATTTTCATCTTAAATAAAATGTTCACTTGCTTGAAATGTTTTTTTCTTGAAACTATACACTATTTGTAATTGACTACATTATAATTATTCCCATTTTCCTTCATTCAACATTGTTAGTCACTTTGCATTCAAATGAGGTAGCAGAAAAAACTACCATAGAAACTTACTTGACGTTTAACACTCGATAAGTCAAAACGATTGACATAGAGAAAACTATTATTAATATTGGAGAGCAAGAGAGGCAAGGTATGACGTTTACTACAATAGCTTGCGTTGAATATTTGAATGGTCTATAATATCAACCACCCTTTTCATATGATCAGTATGAAAATATGGAAAAACTAACAGGGGTGACAATAAGTATATTAGAAGAAAATAGTTTATGAATGACACATGAATGATCACAATCAATACAATTTATAATTGTCTACATTCTTATTATTCACATTTTTTTATCATTCAACATTGTTACATTTTCACTTTGCATTCAATTTTTTTATTTCATCATTCAAGTTATTAAGAGTCTCTATCATCTCAAAAAACTAAGGTAATTGAGTACATTCAAAATTAAAATGACCATATTAATCTTAGACATATTTAACATATTTAAAATGATGAGAATAATTATATTTTCAACAAATTTTGTGTGATCGTGCTCGACTAAAACCATCCTAGATCCATATTAACCCTAGATCTATCAAATCTCTCAAGGTGCAAAAATTTTCTCAAGTTTCACACTAAAAAAAGAGGTTTGCACATCGAGAGATTCGATCCTTCTCAGGTCTTAATGATACATGGTTAAGATGGGTCTAGACTAGTATATGTGTGTGTGTGTGTGTGTGTGTGTGTGTGTGATTTTAACATGTGTTAAGTTTATGAGTTTATAAATACTTACTCTTTCTCTTTTAAAAATGTACATTTTTTCACTCATTTAAAATTTATGGTCGAAAGTTCCACTGATGGCGGTATGACTTGAGGTAAGTGGAGTTTGGGCCTTCATGCCCACTACCATGCATTTGATGAAAACATCAGTCGTTAAATTTAGGGGGTGGCATGGCCACCCTCTTGCATTCCTGTGCATGTGCAACCTTAATTAGCATCATACGAGCAAGGAGAATGTTTTATGGGCTTGGTTGCACAATGTTGGGTTCTGTCGTAAAATGGGGGAAATGGTATCCCGACCATTGGTTACAAGTGAGAGTCAAAGGGGATTATTAACCGCTCTTCAATAAGGTACTTTCACACAAGTTGGTTCAATCTTCTCATGAGTGATAGCTTTTGGAGGGAAAATTCTAGGTGGTGAACACATGTCGTAGCATTGGAGCTAGGTTTCTTCTCAAAGTCGGTTTCCAGAAGGCCAATCAATAACCTCTGCATGCAAAAGTTATCATTTCTTCATTTTGGGGTAAATTTGATCTTGCTTGGTTCTCTTCCCTCTCTTATTATTCTGTGGTTTAATGTTTGGTCCGCAATATGGATGCATATTTCCAATGAAGATACATTTAATTTGCTTATTTCTTGGGCTCTTCGATATCCTAGGAGTGTCTAGCCATTCTTAGATGTTCTCACTGTAATCATGGGAAGGTCTTTATCTTTTGTCGACAGAGTTGGGGAGGAAGGGGGGCCTTCTATTGAAGGTTACAATCCTATAAAGTCGATCTATCCTCACCATCAGTATTAGGTTTTTTTGTGGGAGGGGTTTTAATTCTTAGGGCTTTACCATTGGCTTTGCAATTGCCGATTAGCCTATGACCTCTTTTGCGAAGATGGGGTACCATCAAGTTGTAGAAGCCTATGGTTAGAAACTCTATTTGTTTGGAGTTATTGATCTTTGTCCCATAGGGAGCTAGAAGACTATGTAGGCATTGGGGCCTATATTTTTCAGAGAATTGCAGAAGCTTCCGTAACAGAACCCCTCCACCTGATTTTTGTGTCTTCTTGAGAGCCGTGTCAAGGTTTGTAGGGCTATTGAAATGAAACGTCATAGGATGCAAAGTCATAAGGGTGGGGGAGGTCGCTGTGGCCCTCAAGGGCATAACTAGGACCACTTACAAGCCCAAGAGGCAACAAAAAGCTTTCAAAAGACTACCCTTGTGGATGTCAGAAGTGAAATGAAAAACTTAGATAATTTGGCTGCTAGAGATCGCCATGTTATGTCAGACTTAGAGCTCCTGGTGGAATTTGGGAATTTGGTTTTAGACCTTGGTCATGCCAAGGGCCATAGAAAGCAATATTTGCAAGCCCTTTTCCTTTACTAGAAAATGAAGACTTTGATGGGTAGAATCCTTATGGAGCGAGAAGTAAACTAGTATAACATTTTCGTTAACTTAGTAGAAATTAATAGGGGGTAGCATAATATGAGGTTTCATATGGGATAGATGAACAAACAACAAGCCCAAATAGAGTGCGATATCCCACGTATTGCTATGTCATCAGCCCCTCCAAGATCCAATGCAAGAGACTGACCACGATTAATTCTTCAGAGTCTTAGTTGATTGATGTGCTCTACTAATCTGTTTTGGTTTGATGTTTCTTTAGTTTCTCTAGTTAGGTTGCAAATTTTGTCATTGTTACAATTTTGGACTTGTTTTCAGAGAATTGCAGAGGCTTCCACAACATAACCCATCCTCATTCTTTTTGTGTCTTATTGAGAGTCGAGTCAAGGTTTGTAGGGCTATTGAAATGCAACACCATAGGATTCAAAGTCAGAAAGGTGGGGGAGGTGGTTTTGTCCCTCAAGGGTGTAACCGAGACCAATTGCAAGCCCAAGAGGCAACAAAAATATTTCAAGAGACTACTCCTACGGATGTTAGAAGTGAAATGAAAAATTTAGAGAATTTAGTTGCCAGAGATCCCCATGTTATGTCAGACTTAGAGCTCTTGGAGGAATTTGAGAATTTTGTTTCAAACCTTGGTCATACCAGGGTCGTGGGAAGCAATATTTGCAAGCCCTTTTCCTTTACTAGAAAATGAAGACTCTGATGGGTAGAATCCATATGGAGAAACAAGCAGGCCAATATAAAATTTTCACTAACTTAGCATACATTAAGAGGGAGTAGCATAATATGAGGTTTCACATGGAATCTATGGACAACTAGCTAGCCTAAATCGAGTGCCATATCCCATGTATTTCTACGTCATCAACCCCTCTAGGATCTAGTGCAAGAGAACTAACCCCAGTTAATTCTTCATACTCTTAGCTGATTGATGTGCTCTACTAATCTGTTTTGATTCGATGTTTCTTTAAACTCTCTAGTTAGGTTGTAAATGTTTTCACTGTTACAGTTTTGGACTTGTTACTAAGTTAAATATGGTCAAAACACATGTTTCCCACTAGGAAAGTTGAGACCATCATGCGAAAAATATTCATGGAAGAAATGAGTTGAACAGTGTATTATTTCTGTTTTTCTAGTAATGAAAGGAAACACACATTAGCAAATTATGGTAAAAAATTGTTATCAAAATAATGAACCAACCTTTAAAAAAAAACAGTTTGATTATAATATTTTTATAATTCCAAGAACTAATATTAATATGAAATATTTTTGAATTACTTCATCAACCATATTTACACATTTTTTATTAAAAAAGTTAATTCAATTCCAATAAAAAAAATCATCATATTCAATAATCTTACAAATATAGTTTTGTTTTGTTTTGTTTTTGTTTTGTTTTGTTTTTGTTTTGTTTTTTTTTTTTTAATGTGGTTCAGGACATTGAGTGGTTGTTACAACCACAGGAAAATTCAGGTAGATCAATTTGAAGGGAACTACTTGCCATCCAAATTAGCAAGGCTTAACTGCAAAGGTGTCAAGGAGATTTGACCCCATAACCTCTTAATAAGTAAGATATTTAACAACAAATACTCGACCCACTAAGCAAGCCTTTAAAACATTTACAAATATAATATTAAAATACAATTATATATTAATTATTATAAAATATATCTCATATATAAGGTATATATTTCTAAATTTAAATATCATATTAAATAAATAATAATTAGTGTGCCTTATAGTTAAATACATATTGTGCGTAAATTCTATATAATTTACAGCATTTCAAATTAATTAATTACATCATTCAATTTTATTATTATTCATATTGTCTAATAAATATTTTTAAGTGTTAATTTTAGGTAATATTTTGAGTACACTTTTTAAATCATTTTAAAATATATTTTTTTTATATTAAATTTATAATATTAAAGGTTGAGTAAATTTTATTTTATAATTATTTATTAAATAATATTAAATTGTTTAAGGTTTTTTGAGATAGTTTATTTGGCATGTCTGTGTTATGTAAAGTTATGTGAGTGATGATGTCTTTTATTCAGGTTTTCATTCAAATTTTTATTGATTAGACCCCTATGTGATTTTGGAGTAGAGGTACCTACACCTAAGAGATATAGTGGTATATGTGGAAATTGACTTCATGTGATATGAATATCATTACCAATTCAGCATAGTGTCATGTAAAGTAATGTGAGCGATGAGGTCCTTTATTCAAATATCCACTTAATCAACCCATTTGTCATTCTTGGGGCAAAAGTAGGCACACCTAAAATATATAGTGGTAGTTGTGGAAATTGACCTTATATCACATGAATAACATTATTAACCAGACATAAATTTCACACACACATATGTGTGTGTGGAATTTATGTCTTGTTGATAATGTTATTAATGTGATATAAGGTCAATTTCCACAACTACCACTATATATTTGTGATATAAAGTCAGTTTCAACTACCACATATATATATATAATATATATAATATTGTATTTTCTTTTTTAGTTTATTTATCAAGTTTATATATTATTGTTTTTGGAAATTAAATTTAATAAAAAAAATAAATTAAATATTTCATAAATAATATCAATTATACTAGTTGAAATTAAATTTTAAATTTTATAACATTATCAATTATTATTATTATTATTATTTTTAAATCAAATTAAATACTTGAAAAGTAATATTACTTATCATAATTATAAAAATATAATTAATTAAATTAATTAATTAATATTTTTTTTATTAATTAATCCTATATAATTAGAGTAGCATGAAGCCAATTTTAACCATTAGTACCATAGCACTAAGTGATTTTACATTTCCATTTATCATAGACACACTACATATATGTATTAAAAAATACACTTTGAGCCACCTTAACATAATGATGAGGAATTTTAAAATATTTTGGTAGCCTCGTGCTTAAAAAAATTGTTTATTGAAATGTATCATGACCTTGACATTTAACGGATGAATTGAATGTCATATTAATGGATAGTTGTTCAATCTATATTTAATTCATTACAAAATAACATTAGTTCAAAATTTACATTTGTTTAACCGATCTTTAGTTTTTTTTTTTAATGAAATGGGTAGATATTTTTATTAAAAACATAGTATGGTTTTAAGGCAAAAACCTTTACATAGTTCAACTATCTTTGAAACTTCATAAGGCATACACATCTATAATATTTTTCTTGTACTGATTTTTTCTTCTATCTATTATTTTATATTAATATTTATTATAGTCTTTATAGAAGACTTCTAATAACAAAATGTATTTGCGAAACATTAATAGAAAGTAAAATGTCTAATTTGAGACTGATGGTCTAGCTTCAAAGAGTGCTTTGGCCTGTGTTGTTGCATCACTCTGCTTCATCTAAGCTTTCTTGGTTTCGCCTTACTAGATAGATTCTCGTTGCAGTCCATATCTTCATGGATCCTATTTCTTTTTTTGAGATCTTATTTTAGCATATTCAACCTAATATTTAGAACAACCTCTTTTTCCTCTATAATTGCTTGTAATTTCTCAATTTTCCTCTACAGTAGATCACATTTTTTTTATCCAAGAGCATCGTATGTGCTTCTCTCATTTGGTCCTCCAACTCACTTCTATGATTTAGGAGGGTCGACATATTCTCTACAACTCTTAAATGCTCCAGCAACATGTTCATTCGCTCTTGTCCCTGTGCTAGGGAACCTGGGGTGTTTTTTTCCATGATAAGTTGTGTGCCTATCTAAGGATTTTGAGCAGGTTCTGATAGAACCAACTTCTCGATAATTCCTCATGAAAGATACAACTTTAATGTTTTCATGAACAATTTACTTGTGCATGATTTGTATTCTTGCTTTCCTCCCTCAAAGTCGCCATTTAATGGCATTAAGTTCCTTTTTTTCCATGATAATGTCATCATCTCAGCAATATACCCCTGATAAGTCCTTGTGATCACTCACTATTTTCACTATTAATTCATTGTTGTGGTTGCATGTGATATCATTTAATTCAATTGGATTAGTACTCTGCATTCTCCCCTCGAGTCCTTGAGGAAGATCAACTAGCCTCTAGGTGTCCTCTTTGTTGGTATTTTGTAGTGTCTAGGGAAAACTGCTATTCAATTGAGGGTACTCCATTGCCCTAGCTCCTTTAATGGCAAGCCATCAATCTACTCATTTTAATTAATGAGGTGATTAGACTTCACTAATAAATGAGAATAGAAAGGGTTAAATTGATCTAACCAACTATCAAGCAAGTTATCCCTTTTCTCTTGACACCATTATGTTCAAAATGTTCTTTTGGAGGATTGGTGCCACTTATCATTGTAAAGGTTTATAGATAATTTAACTCTAATCCTATTCCAACTTTCCTTATTCCATAATAACACCCTTGTTGGAAAGCACATCTATCATTGTATTCAAGCGTTGTTTTACATGGTGAAACTTGATTATCTCAAAGTGCCTCAGTTGTAAGGATATCCTTTGTAGAATAGGGGAATTAGAGGGGTTGAATTTTTTGTTGAGCTTCCTTACATGCTTAATGACAAAAATTGAATCTCTGATAACCATCGACTAGCATATTCTTCTGGCAATAGATAGTTCTATCCCCTACCATAGAGATATATATTCATCCTATTTATTGGTGGAAATGCCCAATCCCCAAGAAATTTTGTAGCTCTCTTTGATCACCGGGGCAAAAAATAACCCCTCCCACTCTTGCCAACCATGGATTTCCTTTCAAGGAACCATAAAAAACATAGAGAAATGTTCTTTGCCTAGTCTCCATTTTTTAAATTCAATAAAATCCATTCTTATATAAAGTGTTCTATTGGAGACCGGTTAGGGATTGAATTTGTCAGCATGATAAGGAAATTTACCTAGTTCTATCAAATATTTTTTTGCTGGGATATAATTCCACCAGATTAGTTGGCTTGTATCCCCAAGATGAGATGACTTCGAATAGGAGGTTTATAGATTTGTTTTCAGTCGAGGCTAAGGTTGAACAATCCCCTTTGAATATAGCATTGTTGTGGGATAACAAGATTGACTAGCATAAATATTTTGGGAGAGCCATCAAATAATGCATAGATATTGATGTTGTTTTTCTCAGCCATGGTATCTTTTTCTTCATGCTTCAAACATTTCCATCTAGCTTCTAGGGATGTTCTTAATTGGGCAGATCTTTTTTATAGCTTTCTTCCAAACAACCAAGGTGAATGAACAATTTCTGAATATATGTGTAGCATCTTCTTTGAAAACCTTATAAAGGACACACTGCGATAGACCTTGGATGTTCCTCTTCCTTAGATTCTAAGCAGTTAATACTTTCTCATGAACCATTATCCAACAAAAGGTATTTACCTTAGGGAGACCATCCTTATACCAATTTTTTTTCCATAACTTAGAAGGGGATGGATGCGAAATTTTTTTCACAAGTAACTCATATCCGAATTTGATAAAATAACTTTGCTGGGGACTAGACGCCCATGTACGTTGGTCATTTTGGGAGGTTTCAATTGTAGCTAATCCCTTTAGTGAATTTATTAGAACTCCCCACTAGGGCTTTAGAGTGTCTAGTAGTTCTGGATTTGTCTATCTATCCAGATTCCTTGTTCACTCCATTGTGAAATGTCTTTTCTCCTGATGTGTCCCTCTCTCTATTCATCCAGTTTGCAAGTCCCCTTATATATGTGCATTCTCTCAAGAACTCTATTGAAGGTATGTTATCTTTCCACATATGTATTCGGGTGATGTTTCCTATACGCCATCCCAAATTATCCAATATAATTGGAGTAACATTCTTACAAAGCTTCCATATCTTGGAACCTGCACCTATCCAATCCACTTTTTTCTGCCGTTCTTTGGTATTAGAGAGGAGACACCAAATAAATTTGGCACCAAGTGTAAGTTTCATGAATTGAGGGTCCTTAATTTCCAAACCTCTGCATGATTTGGGGAGAGAAACTGTGCTCCAATTGACCAAACGAAATTTATTCTCATTCTTTTTGCCTCCTTGCTAAAGGAATTTTCATAAGAGACCACATGTTTTATTAATAGCACTATTTGGAGTTAGAAGGACAAAGCACAAATAAACAAGAAGGGAATAGAAGACTGATTTTATTAGAACGAACTTCCCAGCTGCATTGAACCTTTGTGCTCCCTGTGATTGGATATTTTTTTGAATTTTTGTAGCACTTCATCCCAATCCTTCGTGTTTGAGACTCTAAATATTTGAATGATTTCCATCTTAATTCCACTGGAAATTCCAATACAAATGAGATATCTCTTAAAGGGCAGTTCCAACCATAGAGATGAATCTTCCTTTTATTCACCAAGCCACTTGAGAGGTCCAGATATATATCTAGAATGGATTTGAATTGTTTCACAACTATTTTGGAGGCCCCTCCCAATAGAAGGGCACTGTTCACAAATTAGGTGTGGTTCACCTCTTTTACAGTTTAGGCAATGATCAGGGCCATAAGCTTGCATTCCAATCATGCCCTCTCTAAATTGTTGCTCAAACTTTTAGTATTATGTACAAAAGAGGGGAGAGGGGACAACCTTGTCTTAGCCCCCTTGAGGCCGCAAAGAAGGAAGAAGGTTTTACCTTTATTAAAGGTGTGATCCAAGGGGATCCAATACAAAATTTTATCTAATAGATGAACTCTCTATTGAAACTCAACTTCTCAAGTATTAAAAATAAAAAGGAATGTCTTACCTAGTCCAAAGCATTGGCCATATCAAGCTTGACAACCAATCTAGGTTCCATTGATTCCTTGCTAGAATGGATAGCTTCCTGAATGAGAACTATATTATATGGTGTTTGTAGCTATTGCATAAATCCTCCTTGATTTTCATAGATAATTTTTGGAAGGAACTTCTTCAATCTATTCACCATGAATTTTGTGACAATTTTGTAAATGACATTGTAAAGGGAAATAGGTTTGAAGGAGGCAAAATTCATAGGGTTTGAATCCTTGGGAATCAGAGCAAGAGAAAAAGAGTTGGTGATTCCTTTGATTTAATCTTTCCTTCTCATCCAGTTGAACATTCTTAACAGGTCCTTTTTTTATCAAAATATATAAGACCCATAAGAAGTTGATAATGAATCTATTAGGTACAAGATCTTTATCGGGATCCAATGTCCAAATTGCTTCTATAACCTCTAATTATTCAATTTATTTTAGTTTTTTATCTTCATAGTATGAGGCAATTGACAGGATGCATGATAGAAACTCTCGTTCCTTGTAGATCTCAATTTCTTGATCTTTAGTGTAGAGATATTGGAATTATGGAAATGCCTCCTACTTTACATCATCAAAGGATGTCATTTTGGGCTTACCTTCAGACATTATTTCTTTTACTCGGTTTCACATTTCCCTTGATTTCACCTATTTATGGAAGGAGGAGGTATTTTGGTCTCTCGATTGTAGCCACACACTTCTTGACTTCAATCTCCAATATTATTTCTCTTGTCTACTTGCAGAGAAAACCTGTCGGTCCAATTCCTTTTCTTTATCTACATGTCAGTTCTCTACCTCACTATTTTTTATCAAGTTTTGATGTTTCTCAAGTTGTTTAACCCACTCGTGCCTTTTTTTCCTCGGTGGATTATATTTTTATTTTTCCCAGGCTCATAGCACTTGCTTGAATACTTTCATTTTTCACTCCTAGAAAAAGGAAGGGGATCCTATGGTTGCAGTTATCCATGCTTGTTTTATTATATCTGAAACTCCATCTTCTATCAACCATCCTAGATTGTACCGAAAGGGGATAGGGCCCAAAATTTCCAAAGGGTCAACCACCAACAATGTTGACAGGTGATCCAATTCTCCTTGTGCCAAAATTGAAGAAACACAATCCATTCCTTTAAGTAACCAATTTCTATGTATCATAAAGTGGCCTAGCCTTGACACTATATGGTTGGCTCTGCTTCTTGGATTTTTCCATGTATATTTTCCTTTCTTTGGTGGTATGTCAATTAGATCCCATTCATTTACACATCTTCCATTCTTTCTCTAAAGGGATCTCAAACAAGACTTCCCCCTCACTTCTCTAAAGAGAGGAGGATAATGTTGAAGTCCCCTCCTACTATACTATTAAGGTTCCACTGTTTTTGTTTTAAGGAAAGAAATTAATCCCATAATTCATTTTTTTTCTCCATACATAACTAGAGCATAAACATTGATTGCATAAATCTTCTCACTCATGTCTTTCCTTTATAATATAAACACTATCCAATATTTGGATTTATTATTGTCTATCAAAACGAAAAAAGAGTCTAACCAAAAGGTACCTAATGCACCTGAAGCCCCCTGAGAGCTATGTGTTATTCCAATGTTGTCTTGCCAGAAGAATCTTGTTGAGTTCACTAACTATGTTTCTTCTAATTTATTTTCCTGAAGAATAAGGATTAAAATATTTTCCAGCTTGACTAAATCTTTGATAGACGAGGATTTTGTGGGGCTTCCCAAACCCCTATGTTCCAATATCTGGCTTTCATTTATTTTTGGGGGGTTGTGTGACTTACCTCCTCCCTATTTTGTTTCTTCCTACTCCTCAGGAAATGTTGGCTTTAAGATATCAATGATTTTGAGTTGGCTTCCTAATTTCTTGTTTTGTTCTGCCTCAAGTTCCTTGGCCACTTTCTTGGGATATCTCCCCTTCATTTTCTTATTTCTCTCTATTTCTTGGCTACTTATCTCATCATCCCAATTTGATTTATGTGCCTTATTCCTTGTCATTATTTTTGCAGGTTCCCCTTTTGCCTCCTTCAATTTCCTTAGCGAAATGCCAACCTCAGTTCTTGGCCTTGATGATGGGCTTCTCATTACCTCAAGAGTTGATGCATTATTTTCTTCTTCCCGTGTTAGAATTAGGGTTTGTTTATTCTCCTCTTATTCCTTATCTTCGTCTCTTTCATATTATCTAATTTCCCCTTCTTCCTCTTTTACATTTAATATTTCTTCCTTAGGATCTTCCTTTCTTTTACTGTTGTTCATTTCATCCCTGCCATTTTTTTCCTGGGATTGCAAAGCCTAAAAAGGATTTGCTGAAACAAGGCAATGTTCATGACTTGTGTTGATTGAACTTTTCTTGTTGTTTCTTTTCCTTTATTCCCCCCCTTATCTAAGTTTTCCAGCACTCGCCTTGTGCTGCTATTGCTTCCTCCCCTTTACTTGCTTGAGCCTTCTTACAATCTCTTGCAAAATGATCATGGTCACAACAAATTCTCCACTTGAAGGGAAATCACTCATAATTGAGAATATGGAAGTGATTCCATTCTTGTTGCATAATATTTATTTCAAAGGGTAAACCCTTATCTAAATCTACTTCCACGTAGATATTTGTGCATGTGAAAAGAGAACCTTTGGTGTCATCTCTATCCCAATATTTCCCTAATCTATTCCCTATTGGACGTAGACAGTCATTAATCTAGCACGAAAGAAGGAGATGTGGAAGTTTGACCCAAGCTAGTACTACATTTGGTATATCTTTGTTTGGGTTGAACTCTAAGGAACATTTTTTTAGATACATGCCCCATGCTCCAAAGAAGTATGAACCGTTCTAAAAAATGACATCTTTGTCTTCCTTGTATTCAAACAGAGACACAAAGAATCTATTCCCATAGGCATACATTCCAGTGTTTCCTTTCATCAATGGTTTCCATGTATTATTCAACTATTTCTCCATGGATCTAGGGGATGACCACATTCCAGTGAATTTTTCCTCAAGGGTGTTATATGCGAATGCTAGAGTAGTCCACCGAAAGCCAAGGGGTAGCACCACCAAGGTTATGGCCTCCGCTTTCTTCACGAATCTTGACTGAGGTTCCTCCGATCTAGATTTATAGGAGAGAGAAGAAACAGGGGCTTGAAATTTGTTGCGTCATCCTATAGAGGGGGAGAAGACCCCTCGAAGGCAACCATCTCAAGTTCATTGTTAGGGTTTCACCAAGGGCTTGTCAGAAGTTACAAAGCTCCTTAATTCTTTACAAAAATATTAGATCGAAATTTAAATCCCATGTAAATTTTGTTTGTTAGATAACTAATATATATAGATATGGTTAAGATAATGTACTTTTCTTTACACTTGTGTACATAAGAGGGTAAAAATATATTTTATGTTATACAACTTTGATGATATCAATGACTTTTATGTGTTCACTTGCACCATCTAAAATTTATTGATGGTTTTTTTTTGTTTTTTTGTTTTTTTTTTTTTCTAAAATAAAAGAGCAATAAAATTATTTTGTTATATTACAGGAGTTTAATAATAGGAGTGTTTTTTCTTTATTTATTTTTACAATATATAATTATTAAATATTTATTCATTAGATAAAAAAACAAAAGAATAGAAAATAAAAACCTAGATGTAATTTAGAGAAGTGGATCACATGAATTTGTATACAAAGCACTTAAACTGTCTTACCGTTTTTGAAATCCAACAAATTAACAATTTCTCAAATCAAAATTCTAATGATTCAACCCCATTAACTGTTAGATTGCAATTTGCAGCGGTTAAGGTTGCAGATTAAATTCAAATTACATTTCTACTAAAAAAAATTCCTCTTAAGATGAGGGGTGTGTTGAGTGCCCCTTATCTCATGCCTATTGTAGCCCACATTAAATCTCAATGACATGTCCATTAACTATCATTAAAATCGGTACTTTATTATATTAGGCGATGCATTTCTTTTTATGTGTTGACATCTTTTTGGCAAATTAAAATTTGTAAGAGGCCTTTTTTTGCAACAATTATGGAAGATTGTCATCAGTAGTGGATGAAATGCAGAGTTCGAGCGAATTGTTAATACATTGTTCCATTTGTTAATAAACATATAATAGACAAGAGGATCCAGACACTTTAATCTAGGGTTTGAGAGGCATTCATCCCACTCATTGTTGCTGCTACTTCTTGATCAAATCCAACTACAAATTGGAGCATACAAACTTGGACCAAAATTTTCAAGGTTCATGTTCATCCTTTGACTCAGGAAAACTACCTTGCGTTTCCTCCACTTGTAGTTGCATATGATTTTATTGCCCAGATATTGTGAAAATACATTTGGTTTTCTTGCTCTAAGAATCACATTTTTACTAGTTGCTTGCTTGGATGCACACATCTTAGATTTGCCTACTTTGCTTCTACATTTACCCTTCATTTACTTGAACTAGAGAAAGTTGTCAAATTTGATGAAGTATTAGAGTTACTAAATAATCTAATACTCTCCACTATTGATGGTATCGTAAACATCAGAAAGGACACTCTTTTAGACATTATAATATGTCTAGAGAATGCACATGAAAATATTTATTTTTTGTAACTAGAATCTCAGTTCTAGCACGATGCGGTTCGACAGAAGAGTAGTCATTGTGAGCTGGTTTTTTGTTTTGTTTTGTTTTGTTTTTTTGTTTTTTTTTCAAAGAAAAATCTTCTGTTTGATTTTGAGACAAACTCACATCAGCTACCAAAAAGTGATGAAATCAGTGAAGTTGAGTTTTATTCACATCCAATTCCCACTTAAGGAGCATATTTTCTTGAATATGCAAAGATTAAGTTTGCACTTGTCAAAGCCATCATCAAACTTTGGGAAGAGATTTTCAGCAACAAGCACAAAACCAATCTCGGATATAACAAGGACGTGTCCTTTCATATTCCAGACTATTCTAATCTAGTCCAGTTTCATAGTGCTGGATTTCTTGAATATGGTTCATATTCACTTGTTCTAGACCTTACTCCTCTTCCACAATAGCTACAAATTGTCAAATGCCAACATTGTGATAGAGTTGGTCATGTGAAGGAGCACTATTTTGAATTTCACCCTTGTGAGAATTGTGGAAATCATACTTATCTTTCAAATAGATGCTTAAAAAAAAGTCTCCTATAATAATGAATATTTGCCTTGGATGGATCGCTTCTTTTTAACGAGCTTCAACAACCAAGAAGATATTTCAATCATACCACATAATTTGTTCTAAAGTATTCACACATCTTGTAGTTGATATTTATTCGTCTTCTAACCTTGTATCTGACAAGGGGGGAATTTATGGTCATCCACAATCTTCAAAGATACATTAAATGAGCCTAACCCATAGCTTGAACTTGTTTCTTGAGCCTAGATATAGAGATAGCCTTACCTAGATTTAGGGTTGTAGCTAGAGACAGAGGCATTCCCCATGAGAATGCTTTTAGTTAGTGTCTTGTCTTAAACCACCACCTACAAAAGTTTGTCGTCATATTCAAATTGATATCACAGAGCACTTCCACTAGTAGAAAACTTAAACTTCTTGCCAAATTTAGAATTATTCCAGGAATTGCATCAAGCGTTCTAGAGTTTGTTGAGACCCCAATGGTCTCCCATCTATTTTGGGTTTGTGGTGTTCCTTAAAAACCACCTTTCAAAGAATTAGGGAGAAATTCTTCTAGAAGAAGAATTCAACTTCTAGCCAGATTTGGAATTGTTCTAGGAACTACACTAAGTGTTCTAGTGTTTGTGTTTAGACTTAAACCACCACTGGTTGAGACCTCAAGTTCTCCCACCTTATACCATCATTTCAAAGGGCACATTCAACCAATTGTTTCCATGAATTTTTTGCATTTTTGTATTTCATCTCTCTTCTTGGACTCATATCTACCCCTTTATATTAAGGGGTGAATGTTGGACACCTAATCTGCTATGGGTTATGGTGTGGAATATTAATAATCATTAGAGTTGAAGAGACCACTTGGAATATGAAAACCAAGGGTCATAAGAAAATGTATTAATATGTAAATCATTGTGAATAGAATGTATCTCAAGTTTATCTTAATATTTCCTATTCATTTGTGAGTGCTTAATAAAAATCAAAAACAAAATATAAATAATTATAATATAGCTAAAATTGGCAATAAGAGAAAAAAACTAACCAAATTCAATCCCCTCTACCTAGGAATAAAATTTTTCTACAAGCCAAATGTTGTATTTCTCGAATTTTCTTTCTGCATTCAACTTCTTCTTCAACACCGATTTCCTCCTAAAGGGATTTCTTTTGACTGGAAACTCCATTAGATCTCAATCCTCATTCCTATCCAATGCTTCCATTTCATTAACCATGACATTTTTCTAGAGTTTGTCATCCTATGAATCCATTTCCTCCCTAACAATTACAGGATCATCATCGGTAATAAAAAAAGAAAAATTACAATGAAAATTAGGTGGAGTATACCTTTCTAGTTTTCTTATTTCCAAAAACATTTTCCTAAATATAGGGGTATGTGGTTCTTCTCCATTTGATTCATATTATTCTATAGAGTCTAATTCATCATCCTTCAATTCAAACTATATCTTCTATGGTTCTTTCTCCTTTGGTAGGACTTTTTGTTTGACAACATCGTTGATTTCTATAAATACCACATCTCAACTATATACAACTTTCTCAATTTTTGGGTTCCAAATATTATAACCTTTCAAAACATCTTTACAACTAATAAATATACACTTCTTACCTTTATTATGTAGCTTACTCCTATTTTATTTTGGAATGTGTAATAAGCATCACAACTAAATACCCTGAGAAGTTTAAGAGAGGATTTCATACTAATCCATACCTTGTGTGAGATATTATCATTCGATGCTAATGAGGGTTATCTATTTACCAAGTAACATGAAGTACTCGATGCCTCTCCCTATAATGTTTTTCCTAACTCGATGCCACTATGCCTGCTCCTCGCTTTTTCCATCAGTATCTTATTTATCCTTTCTACAACCACATTCTATTGAGGTGTGTATCATGTAGACTTATACCTTTTTATACCACACTTATTACATAATTCCTTGAATACATTCTCATATAATTCATCGCCATTATCTATCCCCGACACCTTAATTTTCTTTTATGTCTAATTTTCCATAACAACCTTAAAATATTTAAAATTTTCAAAGACTTCATCTTCATTCCTAAGGAGATAAATCCATGTATTCTTCTAGAAGTCATTTATAAATGAGATATAGTACACATACTTACCTAATGATGGAACCAACACAAGTCCAAACACATCATCACACACCAACTTGAATATTACCTTTGTTCTCATAGCATTAGAGGATAATCTTTCCCAATTTTGCTTCCCATATAAGAAATGTTTACAAAAATGAAAACTTGCAGAGAAATTAGACATAACTTCAACCATACCTTTATTATGTAGTACTCAAAGGCCCTTCTCTCTAATATATCCTAGTCTTTGATGTCATAACATAGTCTTTTCTCTAGAGGCTATAGGATTTTTTCCCTCTTTGGCTACACTCTCAAGAAAAATGGAACTATTGCACCTATCACTAATAGTGCTTATTAGAAACTTATACAAAGTTCTAATCTGAACTCCCCTTAGCAATATCATTTTTCCTCAAACCATCCTAGATGTTTCCTTTTCAAACACTATTTTACACCCGCATCACTCATCCAACTTACCAAAATCAAAATTTTGGCCAATCCTAGGACATGTAAAACACTACAAAGAGTTTTATCATTCCATCCATGAGCTTCAACTTGATTTTTCCTCATGATTTGATTCTTTCTATGGATTCATCTCCTAGGAAAACATCACCACCATCATACCTTTCATAGTAGCAAAACCACTCCCTATGAGGAGTCATATGAAAAGAAGCACCTACATCAACCAACCATGCCTCATGATTTGCAATTGTGCTTGAAGAATCAAAGTACACATACCCTCCTTCGTCTAAGAAGGTTTTTTCTTTTGTAGAAGGAGCATCATCAAATCCCATCCCTTTCGCATCACTTTTGTATGTACAACATTCTTGTAATGCCCTTCTTTTCACGTTTGCAACATATCTTTATGGATTGTCCTATAGGTTTAGATATTCCTCTAGATTTATGTATCCCACTTGAGGAGTTATTCTTATTTCTATCTTGGGACCATCCTCTTACCAATAAGGCATATGATTTCTAATTTTCCATGTTTTTTTGTCTCATCTCCTCCAATAACAAGGATAAGGAAATTTCATCAAAACTTAGAGAAATTGTATTACCACCTTGTAACAACCAAACTATCCCACAAGTGTAGTAGAGAACATAACAAGTATGATACACTTATATTCATAAGAAATCTTAATATCAATAGATAATAGTTGAATTATCGCAATTTTGAAGGAATTCAAATTCTCTGTGACATAGTCTCCATCCTTAGTCCTCAAGTTTTATAACTTCTTTTGCATGAATTTTTTTCTCATCATGGACGTAGACTAATAAAAATCCCCTAAATTGTTCTACAATGCCTTCAATATTGTAGCTTCTCCTGAAACATTCAGTAACACTAAATTTGATAGACAAAACCATATTTTGGCCTCTTCCTTTCAATCCAACTTGATCCAATATTCTATTGACATCCCAAACAGTGTAGTCCCCATATACACAATGATCCATTGATATTTGTCTAGAAAAAAATTTCCATTTCGACTTTCCATAGCTCAAACTTTGCCCATTGAATTTCTCGATCTATATCTTTAAATTTCTCACCATTTCATTTCATGACAAGAATCATTACCATAGATATCCTACTATAACAATATTATCCATAGGTCTGAACCAAAACTCTTAGCAATGAATGCATCTTGTTGAAGCTAAAATGTTCTGATACCAAATATAGGTTTTTACCCTATAAATTTAGTTGCTATAAATAGATTCTTAATAAAAATAGAAAAGATACAATGACACACACACACACACACACACATACAAATATTTAACACAAATATTTTACTATGGAAGCCGAGACCCAAGAAAACCAATTTTTTTCTTCAAGATATATATCTATATTATTATATATATATATATATATATATATATATATATGCAATGTTACAATACAATATTTGTATCATATGGCATCCATAAACCCCCAATCCATTAATCATGGATTAAAATACAATCATAGTTACTTAACGAGAAGTAAAAAACCAAGGGTTGAACAACAATGCTTCATAAAATTACCAAAAGTAAAAACCATGTGTCAAAATCTATAAAAAATGGATGAAAAAATCCACCCATATTTTTTTTTTCGAAGGCTCCACCTCCAAACCCTTAAGCAAGGAGGGTACTAACCCCCCCACTATGCTCAATTCATATTAATCACGTATTGGGCTAGTGATGCAAATAATTAGGGATGGGTGTAACAGTTTCATTATTATTGAGCGTCTAAATTAAGCATTGAAAACCATTGTTGTCTTTGGAGAAAAGATGTGTTGTGGCAACAAAGACTAGGGCATATTGGAGAGAAGGTCCTTTAAGTAATAAATACTAAAGGTATGGTTGAAGGTACATATGATTCCACTATAGATCTTGATTTACCTAAAATTTTATTTATGGTAAATATAATTGGGAAATATTCTCAATAGTTGCTACAAGGACTAAGGGAACTCTAGAGTTAGTACATAGTGATGTGTTTGGACATGTTCCTATTCCACCACTAGGAAAATATTTGCAATATGACTTGTTTATAAAATATTTCTCAAGGAATACATGGATTTATTTCCCTTAGAGGAGATTTGATGTAATTGGAAAATTTAAAGAATTTATTGCTCTTGTGGAAAATTACATAGAGAAGAAACTTAAGGTGTTGAGGATAGAAAATGATGGGGATTTTCTTGGGAAATGATTAAGGGAATTATGTAAGTAGTTGAACATAGAAAGGAAAGCTAATACAAGATACACATCTAAATATAATGGTGTTACAAAAAGGATGAACACGACACGTATGGAAACATAAGGAGCATGCTAAGTGGTGTCGGCTTAGTACAAGAATTTTGGGCAAAGGTAGCGGGTGTTGCATGCTACCTGGTACATGGATCGCCCTCATTAGCATTGATTGACAAAACTATTCATGAGGCATAGACTGGTAAGAAACTCTCTCTTAAATGTATCAAATTTTTGGCTATGATTCTTATGTTCACGTTCCAAATAAAAATATGAATGGGTTGGATAATAAAGCTAGAAAGTGCATATTGATTAGTTATAAAGATGTATTAAAAGGCTATAAGCTTTGAAAACAAAAATCTAGGCAGGTTGTATACAACTGAGATGTTGTCTTTAGATATGTCAAGGAAGTTGTCAAATAGGAAGTACTACCAAGGAAAAAGGAACCAACTATAGTGGAGTTTGATTCATGGGATGAAGGATCTAAACTAGTAGAGAAAAAATGATTCAGAAGAAGAAAAACCACATACTCCAATATTAAGGATATAAATTCGAGAAAGAAGGGAACCATAAAGGTATACTCCACCTGAATTTCATTCTATTTTTTCTTTTTGTTGACACTTAATCATAGGGACTGGATGAAAAACTGTAATTAGTGTAAATAAATAATAGAGGAAATGGGGAGTCATTGGGAGATGAAATTGAAGTCTCTCCCTCTTGTATATAATAATGAACAACCTAAATGAATAATACAATTTCATTTGAGGAGTTACCTCCTGGCCTGACATGGTATCAGAGCCAACCTCTATTTTTATTTTTCTGCATTGTAACTCCTATCAGTTTCGTGCCCTCTACCTCTTCTCTCTACCAAATCTTTGCATTTGGACAAACCATTTGCATTCAATGCATTTTTGAATTATCTTTGCGATGACTGCAAGGCTTGCTGAGTCAACCTCTAACTGACTAACTCTCATAGAAGTTGTTTGGAGCAGACCTACAAACAGTCGTTGAAGCCTGGGTGCTGAGAGATGGAACATGTGTGTGTTTTAAAAGATTGTGAGCTTGGTCGCAACCTGGACGTGTTGTGTTGAACAGTGAGACTGCAATGTGCATTTTGCATCGACTGCGTTCGAATATTAATGGCATTTGGTAAGTGATTTCAATGATCGAAATCCATTAACAAGCTCATACACTGAAGGAGATTGATAGTCAATTGAATGGCGCTTATGCTGGAGTGACTGTGTTTGTGTTGATAAATTGACTGTTGATTAGCCATTATTGTGAAATCTGAGTTCGAATTGTCAACTTGTGGAACGTTGGCTTTGCATTTCCCTCATGAATTGTGTTCCCATACTGCCTCACCAATTTTAAACTCCTCTCAGTTGGCTCCCATACGCTGCTGAAACTTTCCATACATGAAAACTGCCCCCCATTTTGTTTTCCGAGAAAAAAAAATTAGTTTGTGATTTATAACGCTATCCTGAAATATATATAACGCGTCATACTCCAACTATGCTACGTTGTGCCATATCCTGTCGATTGACTCCGTATTACAGTGGTGGTGGTATTATTTGATACCACCGGCTCAACGATATTTCCGTGTTCAACTCCCACCATTCACTAGTATCAAATTACATTGGGGGATACGCTGCCATAAATCTCATACCATTCATTTAATGTCTAATCCGACCGGGTAGCAGTTAGTACAAATTAACCTCATCAGAATCGCTGGAAAATTTTATGGTGTGGGCTTTTAAACATGAAAAAATGATTTAGTAATGCTTCTAGTGGTAACATCATAGTAGGTCCTGGTATGACAAGTCTTATGGATAATTGATTTCATAGACTTTGGGTGGTGAATTCCATAAGTTTATATATGATATGCCTTTTCTTATATGTGCAATAACTTGATGATCATGCTTGGTGCCTTTTTAATGTCGGATTCATAATTTCTACGTTGACTTCTTCTTTTGAAGTTTTGAGTTCTCCTTATGATGTGCATATATATGGCATGCCATGGTATAATATGTGGAATATGAAGTTTGTTGGTTATGTTATAAGCCATACAATATATATTGCATGATATATGAATATTGAGAGTTTGCAGTTGATGCCATTTTGTAAAGACACAACAAATTACTATTAGTGCTTTTTCTACGAATATTGTAATTACTTTTGGGCTCAGTTTAAATTTTATGATGGAGAATTTTGTTGAAAAAGAGAAGGGTTTGGAAAAGAAGACATCTCTTCAGTCTTTCGAAAAAGTTGTGTGTCTTGCACATAGAGAGAAGAATCTTGCTTAAGATTCTTCCAGAGGAAGAGGTGGTCGAAGAGGAAGAGGAAGGAATTTCAGAGGTGGGGGGGAAAACACTCTCAAGGAAAAAAATCAGATTTGCACTGCATACATTGCAAAAGAGATGGATCACATGATGCATCCACATGCAAGTTGCCTTGGGACAGAATTGAGCAGGAAAGAAACCAACCCAGAGGTAAAACTAATTTTAGAGAGAAAGGTAAAGCACCTGAATCCGCTCACTATGTTGTGGCACACTGTAATATTGGAATAAATGAAGACTTATTTAATGCTTCACTTGCTTCTTGGAAAAATGATTGGTTTCTTGATTCAGGAGCAACTTGCGACATGACTTTTAGAAGAGATTTTTTTGAAGAATTTACTGACAATGTTGATGGAGCAGTATACTTTGCAGACAAATCAAAACTCAAGCCATTAGGGCTTGGTACAATTACGATTAAATTGCATGGTCTTCCAGACTTTCTTCTGCATCATGTTTTATATCTCCCACAGCTGAGGAGAAACTTGTT